>WMED01005579.1:0-19359 GCA_019650415.1 Pipa parva
GGCAATTGTAACATTATGCTCAGTAAATCACATAATGGAAAGACAAGCAAATGTAACGCACTGAGGCATACCGCAATGATGTGCATACATCACAGAGAGAACAGCCGCAAGTGTGATCTGGGTGGCCGGACGTCAGGGAAAGAGAAGCATGTGAGCCGTGAGCCGAACGCGTTTTTGCCTAAGAGGCTTTCTCCACCGCTGTCACCTTATGACAGTTTCCGGGTGGCAGCCGACTTCCCTCAGGGACTCATGTGCATTGAAAAACGATTAGCCGATACCGGGCCTCAAAACCATTGGTATGTGGTGCAGAGGTGGGGGCCGCAAACTGTCGTCCTGCAGGCCATGAGTTTGAGACCCCTGAGATAGTTTAAGAGATAAATAGTAAAGTTTCAAAGCAATATTGGCATTCACGCAAATAATTGCAAGTAGCCATGGAAGATGAAACATAATATTACAAGTTACAATAAGGTGTACACCATCAAAGAATATCCCATTACAAAACCAGTGTTTAATGTTTATCCTGGTGGAGGAGGATTCTTGAGCTTCTCTGAAGACACAGCTCTGCTTGTAGACGACTAATGATTTTTTTTTTTTTAAATTAAAAGACTAGGTTATAAGTATGCTTACAAAAAGTGAACACTCAACTCTTCCTGAACAAAACAAATCAGGACACCCAATTGCTTCTGGGAAATGGGGACTGATAACACTTTTTATGTCTTATATAACAACTGTCTCACAGTTTAGATGCTTATTCTAGGAGCTTGAGGGGTAGGACCTGATCAGAGGATATAGTTAGAAATGGTAAGCAGCAAGTAAAAGGATATGCATACACAAGCCCTAGGTTTGTACAATGAGATTAACAATAATGTGGGATCTGGTTCTCTCTGCATTAGGCACAATTAGGAACATATCTATGTTTACTGTACTTTAAGGGCGAAATGTAATAAAATCCAAAAAATCGATACAGCGATATTAAATACATTTTGCTGATAATTGCGATTTCAAATTTACCAATATCGAACGATTTTTGCCGATATCGGATGTGTTTACAATAACAAAAATTCTATTGAAACTTTTCAATCTGTTTATTTTTATGGAAAATCCATAATATCAATGGAAAAATTTGAAAACGCGATTTCGAATTTTTGATATCGCAATATCGATTTTAGCAATATCGCGATATCAGTAAATTCTATATAGAAATAACAATATCTTTGATTTGATTAAATTTCACCCTTATATAAATGTAAAAAAAAAAAAAAAAAAAAAAAAAATCTGTTATATTGGAAGACAAAGACAGTGATGCGTTTGTGAAATAGGATATGAATATGGTTAGCAACAAAAAGATGGAAGAAAGGCAAATTTTAATAATAATAATAATAATATAAGAGATACTCTGGATTCATCTATTTAGGTAACTGATATAAAGGGATGTAAGGTTTAGAATGAAGTGGCCTTGGAAATTATACATTTTAAGACATTTTTAGTGGGAAATATGTTTGGTTTTACATGCCACCTATAGGCTAAGGACACAAACTCTGACCTATTCACTTCTTCATTCACCCCTGCAGCATCAGACTTATATGTTCCAGGGTGAACCCAAGTTCTGTAAGATTTAGCAAGTCTCAACTGGAGATACTTCCTGCTACATATTGCCACACACATCATCGTTAATCTATTTTAGATTCAGTTACCATAACACAATGCCTGGGGTGTAAATTTCGCCTCCTCCCTTTAAGAAACTGCTGTCTTGTGCAATTTTCCCTCTTGCTAATATACAAATAAAAATTAGGTATTTAAACATTTATCATTTTTTCCTATTTATCTCGTAGGACGTTTTCCTCACACTAGCTAGTTACTTGATTTTATTATAGCCCAGGATAAACTTTATAAAGGATAGAAAATCATGAAGACAATTAATGCATTTAAAGTTGCAGAGATGGTCAAAGATTTAGAACGTTGACTACACCACTTACAGCCAATCAGCATAGTAAAATTTTTAAAGGAATAGACTAGCTAGTAGCCAACTATTGCAACACCGCAGAAAGATTACAATCTTGTAGCCAAACAGAAAATGAAAAATATGAGTTATATACAATTTTCACACTATACAATGCTGCCTGATGGAAATAGGATGATTTAAATACATTGTTGGACCAGATTTTAAGAATTTTTTTTTTTATAATTTACTGCAATTTTACCAGCATAAAAAAAGTTCTGAAAATATTTTCACTTTTAGAAATATTCCCTTTTGAGTCATTCTAGTTTCTAATGGAATTTTGTTTTGAATGAAATCTCAAGTAAATTATTGTTATTGCCTTTGGTTTTAAATGGTAGTCAAATATCCCATACATGAAATCTCCTAATTACAAAATTTGATGCCTATAAGATCAAAATTGTTTAGGTGTCCCATATTTAGGCAATTCAAAGTTAACTGTTTTGTTAATAATTCAACATTTGAAAAGACCATTTAACTTTAAAAATTCCAAAAGCATATTCACCCAAGTATTTGTCTCACCTTGATAGCACACTGTTTAGCACTGTAGACTTGAAGTATTGGGGGTCTATATTTGCTTCAACCAGTCAACAGTCAACATCCCAACTGTACTGTGTGATATATACAGAGGTGGGTAGAGTATTCAAAAATGTTATTGTTACGTGAACCAAATATTATTCAAGTAAAAGTAGAGAGTCTGCATCCAAAAATTTACTTGAGTAAAAGTAAAAAAGTACTTTGATTATAACCTACTCAAATAGTAAGTGCAGAGTACCATCTCGTGTGAATAAATTACACTATGGAAAATGGAATTCGTGGAAACCCCCATTGGGGGTTATTTATCAAGCATTTTTAGGGATTTTTAAAGATCGAAAATAACTTATTGATATAAAAAAAATGCATAAAAAAGTTATTTCTTACATGGCACAAAGAGTATTTTTAAACAGGCAATACCGACATAATAAAATAAAGACTGTTCCTCCAGCAATAGGCCTTTAAAAAACCTTTTCGACTTTGATAAATATCCCCAACAATGACTTTTAATGAGACTGAAAATAATTTGTTATAAATAAAAACCATAAAGGCATTATTAGCCAAAATAAAACAGTAATGAACCACATCTCTTTTATATTGTTTACAAAAAAAACACAAAGGCAATTGTAGCCGAAATAATTCAGCAATAAACAACTGGTCTTTTTGTAAAACTTTTCTACCAGTAAATTTTGGAAATGTTTTTTTTACAAAGTAAAGTCGCAACTGCGACAATATTCTCATTATAATGTGTAGTGTGCGGCGTGACAGGGTAAAAGTAGAATTTTCTCACCACAGATTTACTCAAGTAAAAGTAAGTCTTTTCACATTAAACTACTCTCACAAGTACAATTTTTCCAAAAAGCTACTTGAGTAAATGTAACTCGTTCCTACCCACCTGAGGATATATAAGACCATCTCTCAGTGATCTAGATCAGGGGGTCCCCAAATGCTGGTCCGCGGGCCCCTCGGCACTGGTCAGCCTGGTGGTGATGCACACACACAAAGTGCGTCACCATTATGCTGCCGTCAGCACGCATTGGGCCCTCCTACACTCCCGTCAGTCTGCAAAACTTTTCTGGATTGGAAAACCGGTCCCAGATCCAGAAAAAGTTGGAGACCGCTGATCTAGATTAGAATTACTCTAGATCAGACTAGCATATTTGAGTGACCCAGTATATGTGATAAATCCTTGAGCTTAACAAATTTAAGCTGCAAAATGGCAGCACTTCAGAGGCACTTGCTTCCTCTCAAAAAGTAGTCATCTGAATAATTTTGCAATCTTGTCTTTAATGGTCTTGCATATATTCTGGTTTCTAGTGGTTATAGGCCCACACTCAATCTACTACAGACTCTGAATGTTCTGGGACACCTATTGTTCTTGATCAGCATGTTAGCTAATTACAGGTTTGTAAATCCTGAGTGGCATAATACCTGTAATTAACATTGATAAGTCTTAGGCTAGGTTCACACACAGTGTAAATACACCACGTCTTTAGAAACGCACATCTAGAAAATACGCTGGCGTATTTCAGTCCAGTGTATTTTCTAGATGCGCATTTCTATTGTACTTACCAGATATAATGTGAATGCTCCTTCAGCGTTCACAGCTCTTCCTATTTGGACGCATTTTGTGCGTATATGCACTGCGCATAAAAACGTTAGTGTGAACCGAGCCTAAGCAGCTTTTACTGTGAAATGTCATAGTATCGTTTCAGAAACTGTTCTCAAACAATTTTCTCTCAAAAATGCTAATGTGGCCACTGTATTACAGAGCTGAAAGTTTGCATGGTTTAGTCCCTAGAAGAAAATTCCAAAATGACAAGTAAAATATTAAAAGGATGTTCTTTCCCTAAAGTCTTTATGAACAGATTTTCATATTTTTACAAAAAGAAAAGTAATCTATAGACTATATCTTTGAATAAGACAAAGTAGTACATTTAGAGGATAGTTTTTCATCTTCAGTTTTACATAACCTATAAAAAAATATGTTTGATATGTCAGTGTTTACCACAAGACAATGAAGGGGGTTATTCACTAAGGTGCAAATTCGACTGTCGAATTCGCAAACAGCGAATTTCCATAACAAATCCTTGACAATTTTCCCATTGTAAAGTTGCGACTGCGACAATATTCTCATTATAAAGATGCGACTGTGACAGTAGCAGCCTATTGCAACTGTCTTTATCTGGTGAATTTGCACCTATACGCAACAATTTGGACTTTAGTGAATAACCCCCCTGATTCTTCTAAAGCATGTGTTTGAAAAAATAATTTCTAATGGTGTTCTGAATGTTTCCAACCTTCTGTTACCTTCTCATGGACAGATTTTCACCCAATACAGTTAAAGGAGAACAAAAAAAACAAAAAACAAAAACCTTATAGTAAGTTGAAACACTGCAGTCACAGCAGACTTCTTACTGCAAAGTTCAGACACACATCATCATGTTCATTGAGGTTTTTTGGGTTTTTTTGCCAGTGGGGGGAGTGTTCTCATTGGTTCTGCAATGAGCAGAATTACATGTAAACCCTTTTGCACCGATGATTTGATAAGTGGGAGGAGCATCGCACTGGTTCCTGTATCAGCCTAAGTGGTGTGAAGTCTGCCTCGGTGCAGTGAAATGACAGCACAGTTCAATCTGTGACATGAATGTTTCAACTTACGATAAGGTATTTTTTTTATATGTCTTTTTTTTGGATCTTTGGTTCTCCTTTCATAGTAACATTTAAAGAATGTTACAATTGTTATAACCTGATTTGAGGAATAAAAAGATGTTTAGTTTTCAAACAAATATTGTGCTTGTACTTTAATTGTAAGGAGCAGAGGTTCTACAGTGCATGCTTGGTTTGCTGGCTCAAGGGAACAGCTAGGAAATTCAGGGAGGTAAAAGCAAGGAAACTAAAAGTAAAAAGACATGTTAGAAAAATATTTGTAATAATTATTGAATAGAATTTTTGTTTACTTGACATTATCTTTCCAATGGATGATTCATAACTTATCAGTTGGCAACTTCATTATTTTTCTCCTGATTCTACTTTTGTGTGATAAAAAAAGTATTGGTGCATATTGTATTTCCTATATTTAACATAGACATATCTTTATTTTTAGGGGGCAAAAAAATCTCTCTAATCTCGAACATAACTATATAAATTGACTCCTAATACTAAACAGCATGCAGCGCAAACACACATCTCCTTCACCATGTGACAAACACAGTAACCAGGAAGTGTAGGATTAGATTCCACTGCTCTACAAACTGACCAGCAAGTAATCCTTCTGAGAGCACAAACAGGATAGTCAATCTATTTCTTCAGATTTAATTTTATGGAACCAAAATCAATATTGAAGATGTGCACCATGCAGTATCCTCTGTTTACCAGACAGCAGTAATGACACAACTAAGCATGATTCATTGTATTTGTATGTGCCACTTCCATTAAATGTAGTATAGTAGAGAATGTACTTGAAAACTGCAGGGGCATTAATCTACAGACATTAAATATAGCAAATATATATAGCATAAGATATCAGGATAAGGCCACATTATAAAGGGTACAAAACAACCGAATGGCAAAATTAACCATAAGGATATTAGCCTATTGTGTGCGACTGGAAATTTTGTAAACCTCTCAAACTTGCAAATGTTTAAAGGTAGTTCAATGGCTTCCACCTATAGAGAAAAAAAATGAGGTCATTAATGGGAGACATATACCACCAATGACTAACACCTATTCTATTTAGTTGGTTAAATGATATTCTACAAGATAGAGGGTTCTGTCAAGTTGGGTCAGATTCAATTACCCTAATTATAAAGTCTCAATGGTAGCTCTGCATTTTAAACAGAATATGTTTAAAAAAGTCCATACAGTCTATGTACATTTGTAAGACAAATCCAATAATGGAGTAACTATCAGAGAAAGTGTTGCATGTTGCTTTGTATATCAGTTGAATAAAGAATTGACAGATAGGCCTTAGTCAATAGAAATCAAAACATCAATGAGTGAAAAGATATTTAACATGGTAAACTATTTTAAGTTACGTTTACCCACTATAAGTTTGCCACTGCTCACCAGTTATAATATTTTGATGCTGTAGGATACCATCATTTTTCACACTGACCTACAGTAGCTAATTCTACAGTATACATGATTTGAAGAAACAGAAATCATACAGTTGGACTCATATATAGCAAAAGAGAAACTAATTCAATGAAAGACATTAGTAGCAGAATAAACTGCTGGGAAAATTAGCTATCAATCTTCAGTTTTAAAATGTTGAACAGCGTTGCATTAGTGACAAGCAGTGATGCCTCCCAAGATATTGTGCTCTATTCTAAAAATAATAATAAAAAAAGAATGAAATCAGTTCCACCAGTAACAGCCAATGATGCACTTCCCTCTGATGCATCCGTAACATCAGTTCATTCAACCTTACAAAAAGAGTAAAGGTTTGAAATTTCTAATAGAAATTGACAGCCTAAAAGTTTCTGAAAGAGTTAAAGCATTATTTTGTAGACCTTTCAGTTTAAAAGCAAGAGATAGGGGTTAGAAAACGTGGTTTCTCATGTTTAGCTAAAACCAATATACCATCATTCCTCACTAGCTGCTAAGGATGATGGGAAACTTAACTGAATAACAAGTGACCAATCAATATCATTGCAGAAAGATCCTCCCAACCCACCTGGGACAGAAAAAAAAAAAAAACAACCACAGTGGCTTACCTGATGTGATCTTGTACTGTAGGTAGAAGTCCCACTGATGGTGTATTGGTTCAATGACCAAATTAGGTCAACAGCTGAGGTGCAAATGAAGACAGCTTTGGTTGAAAAACTCACTCACTAGTTAAATTATTGTCAAAATGGAGTTTATGGAAGCAAAACCTTGACAATGTTTAACTGTTTGAACATCAGCCCACACTACTATTGCACAAGCTGTAGTACAAGCAGACAGAATAGAATGGTAGGGCCAAATTCTCACACCAGTTACAAGAGAAGACAATCAAGGCTGGTGGTCACTGTGACAGCTGCACATGCAGGCTGAACTGAATAGAAAGTCTGAATGATTCACAGATTCACCTCTCTACCTGTTTCTTGGATACCTTTTCTTTTATCTGTGTGCTTTCCTGACCCTGGGCAGTAACTTTGCCTGTCTCTGAGTATCTGCCTTTTCTCCTGCCACAAGAGCTGGTTTCCCTATACACTGCTCTCCTCTGCTCACTTCAGCAGGTTTTATAGCTGCTGTCAGACAGCCTGTCAGGAATTCACACTTAGACCCACAGTTCAACCTCACTCTCCTGTCTTCTCTCCTCCTTCCCTTATCCACTCATTTACTTTCTATTATAACCCCCCCTCCCTTTTCCCTGTTCTACTACACACCCTCCTCCCACAACCCCTTTACCTCCTCTCCTGAAACCCATCCTCCCTCAGCCCCTCTCTCTTTCCACATTTCCCTCTGTACCCTCCATCCTCTTCTTATTCCCTGCTCTGGCTCTTAGCATGTTACATCTTTCCACAACTCTCCGTCTTTATCATTTTGTTTAAATCTGGGTTACTGTCTGCAGTGACGTCAGAATAAACAAAAGCATTAACTACTTCTCTGACTTGCAGGCTCAAGATTAGAATGACTATTTTAGGGTAATGAATAGATATGAAAGTAAAGTAAATGCTCTTAAGAAATTTTCTTATCGTAGTATCTTCAGTAAAAAAAAAAAAAGGAAATATGAACTATGCAATGCAGAGGCACAATACTTAAAAGGCTAAGTTGGGGCATATTTATAAAAGTTTCCTCTGATTTATATTGGGTCATAATCAACAACAAGAACTTCGTAAACTTGAGTCAATTTATTTGCAAATCTTCCTCATTCAGATTAAAATGTATGGGACAATGCATACAGAGACAAGTACTGTACATCAGAACTATTGTTTGCGGGGAAAAAAAGGCCTTAGTCCACTGGATCTTATATGTTATGTATGATTAACCTTGCTGTATTCTACAATGTATATCAAACCATCCAACGGTCAATAACATAAAAACAATTGTTGGGGGAAACTTTCGTTTAATGTACAATAACTAATACATTTTGATTGGCTGTTAAAAAAAATTGTAGTTCTTTTAACATACAGCAAGTTTGTTTCTGGAAGAACTTGAAATTAAATTTCTACTGACTGATAAAAATGAGAAAATACCTTTTAAAAAAGGTTGTAATGGGCATCTGCAAGATGTACTGTCCTAGTATAAACTAGATGTAAAGACGGGGGATATTTATAAAAATAGAGAAGCTTTATGATCAATAATGCTGGAGATTTTTTTTTTTATGCTGGTATCACCTATTTTAAAAGGTTTAATCGCCATGTCAAAAGTCACTTTTTCTTGGATGTCTTTTTTTTTTTTTTTTGCACTAAAATGTTTCAATACTATATATCAGCAGAAACCTATATAAATATCCCCATTATAAGTAGTCAGACACCAGAAACCTGAGTAAAACAGGGTTATATTGGCTAGAAACAGGCAGATTCTCTACGTACTTGTACATTTCAAGCACTTGTGTGTTAAAAAAAGAACTAAAGTCTCCAAATAAATCAAAATTGTTCATTTACAACTACATGCCTGCAACAGAATAAACCCACAATCTTTCTCTGCCAAGCCATCTACTTGATTATTTCTGCTTCTTCTGCATTCATTATTACACTAAGATATGACAGCTTTTGTAGCATTTCAGCTACTCCCCCCTGCTGAAAAAGTTGGTGTCCTGGGCACTGGCTTCTACAGAGTATGTGTGAAACCCAGCATTGTGTGTATTTCTCCTGGACATGTGCAGTTTATTCTACCATGTGACATTATGCAAACAGTCAAACGCAATGCGAGATAATGTGTTAGACTTCATTAACAAATGAATAAGGATCCAATATTGCAGCCTGAAATACTAGCACTGAGAGTTATATAAGATAACACTTAAGACCAAAGACACTGATTTGCTGCTTCATAATACAGCAATTCAGACTAGCAGACCATATACTTTTATCATATCAGATATTGGTATGAGATAAATTCTTTAAGGAATTGTATGGTTGAGTACACACAGATTATTTGATGCAAAGTGGGTCACTAATAATAATTGGTTATGTAAGCACTAGTTGTACGAAAAGAAAAAACTATCTGCCTGTGCCTAGAACTGTGTCAGTGAAACATGAAAAAACTGATTGCTTCTTCACTGCTTGTATTGGAAATGTACTATATCTAGTTTCTTTCTTTTAAACTGCAGACCTATTATTCATTAAGATCACAGACCTACGGGTCATAAGAATATTTTGCAATACCAGCGGTAAAATTATACTTTTTTAATGAGAATCTTGTGAAGGATTGTTACAATTTACTTATGTCTGAGAAAGGCTACCTTAGCCTTGCCCTCCTATATGATCATGTGGGTGTCTTCCTCCTACAGGAAGGCCCAATAGACAGCACCAGTCGTCTTGCTGAACCTAGATAATCCCAACATGAATTAAAGACAGAGGGGGTTATACACTAAAGTCCGAATTATTGCATATAGGTGTGAATTCGCCAGATAAAGACAGTCACAATAGGCTGCTACTGTCACAGACGCGTCTTTATAATGAGAATATTGTGACAGTTGCAACTTTATTATGAAAAAATTGTCATAATCTTTACATTAAAAAATTGTCACAACTTTACAATGGGGAAATTGTCGTGAATTTGCTATGAGAATCCGCTGTTTGCGAATTCGACAGTCAAATTCGCACCTTAGTGAATAACCCCCAGAATATGAACATAACATAATCTAGATCAGCGGTTCTCAACCTGTGGGTCGTGACCCCATTTGGAGTCGAATGATGATTTGCCTGGGGTCACCTAAGACCATTGGAAATATAAGGATTAAATGGGGTTGCCCAATAATAAATTAATAAATGGGGGTCGCCAAATCATGGGGAATTATACTAAAGGGTCACGGCAATAAAAAGGTTGAGAACCACTGATCTAGATGCACCTGTTTCTGGCATCTACCATAAAAAGATCCAACTCCCCATAAGATACCCTCTGAGCGAAAGGCTCCAGGTGTTTGGTAAATTAGGTTGGCTAATTTCCAGGTAAAACAATGCTAAAGTAGTCATAACATTAAGCAGAAGACCTTACAGTAATTTTATGATAGCCCTTTCGCTTTAAGGTGGCCAGTGAGGACTGTGGGTCATTTATAGCATTTCACAAACAACTGAACTGGAGCAAAAATGATGCGTTTATCCACGCTCAGACACAAACCTATTAGTAAAGGCATATTCACTCATGAAGAAAATCATACAATATTAATTTTGGACAGAATTTGGCATTTATTCAAAGCATTCAAGCAGACTATAGCCTTCAGCTAAACCCTACAATTGGGCATTTGGACGATAGACATCATTACAGGCAAGTTAAGGGAAAAGCCAAGCTGAATGTTTTTAGTAAAAGGAAAGTTTTACATACTGTGTAAGAAAACATTACTATGTTTCTATGAAATTTATGCACTGTTTTAAATTCCTTTCACTGTATAAATATAAAATCTAGATTTAGACACACAGTATATACAAAACATATGTGTACACACACAGAAAAGCCTCAGTCAAACACCACACAAGTGGTGTGTTATTCTGCTTCAAGCTAGCTGTGGCTTTTGGGTTTGTACTGTGTGTATTACACATGGAATGTGTATTATCAATAAGCGCTGCTTGTGAATGGGCTGTTCTCAAATCTATTTCTAGGATTAAAAATGGGCACCAGTGACTTCCTCCACACCCCACACAATTGTGCCAATGTGGCCGAATACATTCCCATACAAATTATGCGCACTTGCTTCTCCCTGTGTCTGCAGAATTGGGATGAGCGCCCATGGCATGTAAATAGTATAATCCAACAAATGACGCAATTCATACATTATTTTAGATTAAAGTGGCTAGTCACTTTTCGTCTACACCGACATACAGAGTTTGGTAATATATTATCCAGATGTTAATAGAAACGGTGTTTCAAGAAAGCAGCAATGAAATGCAATTAAATTTGTTCCTGCACCTGACATGTAACACGACAAAATATTTCACTCAAGAGTCACAGCACATCAATGCACCAGGTATTCTGAAATCTTCCCCAAGCCTTTCATGCCCACACAGTGTTGCCAGTTGTTTTTTTACATTCATTTCAATGGTAGACAGTTCCTAGTTCGTGTTGGCGCTTTGTCACCACATTAAAAAAAAGTTTGTCTGCTAAATAATGCCAAAACAGTAGAAGGAACCCTGCTGTAAGCCCCCAATTCACCACTTTCATCTCTACAGTCAGAGTCAAACTGGCAAATTCAGTATGCATTACGCAAAGTCATAATAAGTAACGTTAAATAACTAAAGTGTTGTCGCAGATTATTGTAAATATGTGGTCACCATAAGGTTGTGAATTTTGCAAATTAAATTTGGTGAACATGTGATCTTGGGAGAAATTGGCATATTGTTGCAAATTCATGCATTTATGCAGCAACTTTGGAGAGGCAAGCAATCAATGGATAATGGTCCTAAGGCACTAGGTGGTAAGCTGATCCATTTGTGGGTTATGTGGTTATCTGAAGCACAGGAAGTAGAAAGTAAAATGTACAAATTTTAAAAATCTGGAGACAATAAAGCCCAGACGGAAAAAAAAAAAAAAATAAATAAAAAGGCTTACTTTATAAGACTATAGGTATGGCTAGAAGTGTGAAATCTGCAAACAATGTTTTCTAATTTCATCAGGATCTTCAAATAAACAGAATCGCGTCAGTAAATTGGCTTTGCACAGCTCTAAGCGCGGGAAATTAAATCCGGTGCTTCTGATACAATAACTAAAATGTTTACATCTTTAATTGCCCCTGTTGCATTAAACCTAACATTCACAAAGAAAGACACACAGTGTCACCACCTGTTACAGGTTATAAATGTGACATCACTGCAACATTGCTAATGAAAATATTTATAGCACTTATTTGCACATGCTTCAATATTCAGAAACTGGAGGTAACTTTATGACATCACGTCAATACAGAAAAAATTGACAGGAATTGGTAATGTTAAATAAAGTAGTCCAATGCGACAATACATGTGAAGACTCAATTTTCCAGGACACGGCTAGATCAATCCTCACCCAAAATTCATCCGCAACTCACCAATGTACAGTGCAGAGTCTATAAACCACAAAGGCTGCACAGACAGCTGGGCCCATGGGGAAAAAGGGCCTACAATTTCCTCTAACTGCTAAAAATAGTTAAATACACACAAACTATGGCAAGAGGAAGCTTACTCAATTTTTCTCATGAGGCACATCTACACCAGTGGACTGCCTAATGTAGAGTTTGCACACTGGACATGTGCAGTGTCAACACAAGAGAAAAGAACATGAATCTCTTTTTAACCTTCAAATAAAAAGAACCATACTATTACTCAGGGTCTATAGTTTTAATTAACTGATAGGGGAGAAATAAATTGGGGGAGAAGACTAAGAATCCAGGTGATCCATTATTCAAGAGGCATGTAAGACCCCTGACATTACTATTATAGCAGAATTTTCCCAGTTAAACACTATGTACATATTGAAGATTACTAAATGAGGAACGATTTGGAAACGCTTGTCTTGCAGGATGCAGCTGTGTATTCCATGGGGATTTTAATGATGTTTTTCTTCAGAAAAAAATAAGCTTTTTATGATTATTTTACATAATCATTTCCAGTTACTCTTTGTCTTAATAGAGAAATGTCAAAAATATACTTAATTTATATTGAAGGAATCTTGGGTACTGTACAGTTTACATTAATAAATGATAAATTCAATTAAGAGCTACAGTATGAAAATTAAAATTGTGCTGGATTAAAATAAAATGGCATTTTACCCTTAATCAATGTAAGGGAATCTGCAATGTTATATTTATTCCAGGTAAAGGGAAGAAGGCTAAAGCAGGCCACACACCAAGCAGAACAAATGGACTGTCCATCTCTCCATGTGTTGGAAGTCACCACACCATATTTTTCATATGTGATCCAAATTAGATTAGCTCACTCTGTACTGTGTGTGTGTTCTCAACACAAAACCTCTACTGGTCACTGGGCAATCTCTGACATCTATATGCTTTGCTCCAGGGCATATTGTTTAACGATCAGAGATTTGCACAGCAACCTAACCCAGATCCCAAGAGAACCTCTCTGTGTACGACCAGTGGTTATATTATTTCTTGTTTAAGGGATTTGTGGATGTACAGGGATAATGTGGAAGCATACATTACAAAAATAATCTAGAAAGTGCATAAATAACAATGTTGGCAACAGTGCCTGCCTGTTTCTTCTTCCAATATTTCCACTGTGAGTGACACAGGACAACAGAGCCATCGGTGGCTGAAATGCAGGTAGGTTCAAGATTAAAATCACACTGGAACTGCCACTGTGGATTTAGGGAAAGGCTATGGAAAATGTATTTTAGTTCTTTTAGCACCTGCAGTTAAGATTGTAACAAAATGTCCCATTTACACAAATGGATACACTGATAAATTTGTGGCTTTTTTCATGTTGGACAGCTTCCATAAGAAAACAAAAAGAATGAAATATATCAAAACACCATTTATTTTATAGTAAATTGTGCTTTAAAGACAGTGAGGGGATTAAGACTGATGAATAGATTCAAATAATGTACTGCTTTACATAATTATACCGCTTTACAAAGCACTGGTCAGACCACACATGGAATATTGTGTGCAGTTTTGGGCACCAGTGCAAAAGAAAGATGTGGTTGAGCTTGTTGGAGGTGGGATCTTGATCCAGGGAATTATTCTGATCCTTCAGTGTAGGAACATTACAAGTTATGGGTACTGGATAACTGGAGGTGGGATCTTGATCCAGGGAATTATTCTGATCCTTCAGTGTAGGAACATTACAAGTTATGGGTATTGGATAACTGGAGGTGGGATCTTGATCCAGGGAATTATTCTGATCCTTCAGTGTAAGAACATTATAAGTTATGGGTACTGGTTAACTGGAGGTGGGATCTTGATCCAGGGAATTATTCTGATCCTTCAGTGTAGGAACATTACAAGTTATGGGTAATAGATAACTGAAGGTGGGATCTTGATCCAGGAAATTATTCCGATTGCCTTATTTGGAGTTGTGAAGGAATTTTTCCCTACTATGAGGATAATGGGCTCTTGCCTCATGGGTTTTTTCCTTCTTCTGGATCAACAATGCATGAAAATAGGCTGAAATGGATGGACTTGTGTGCTTTTTCAGCCTCATAAACTATGTTAAACACAGCTGCGTACCTTACTATATAAATATATCAACTACATTTTAAACACAACATATATATATATATATATATCTCCTTATGTAGCCTAAAATTTGACTGCTGTTATTTTGCTGAAATACTTACCCATTTTTCATTGCTCCCATTATTGTTGATATTTTTGAACACAGTCTTATAAATAAAGTAAAAACAAATAAAAATATTCCCCATTATGCAAGGTAAACATTTCTTTTGACAGTTTTAGACCCTAAATAATGATAGAGGATTATAAGTGTTATCTGCGATAATTTTTCTTATTTAGATCATATTGTGTTACGACTTAAAGGAACACTCCAGCCAAAACTGAATAAAACACATTTGCTAATTACTTTTAGTAAATACTATTTTTTTCAATTTTTGCCAAAAAGTTTACTTTCTTACCTGTAAAGAAGTGTTGTCCAGCACTTCCGTGTTGTAGACTCCATCTTCATTATCTGCCGGCTACTCTACGGCATCCCAAGTCTGCAGATCCCCTCTGAGTAGCGCAGGCCTCTCCAGCTGTGCTGACAGTGAAGTCCCGCACTGCCTTTACCAATAGTCACATGGGAGAGCATGCATGTCATCAATGCGTCCTTCCTTGATGACATACACGCTCTCCCATGTGACTATTAGGAAATGCCTGTGCAGAGCTTCAATGTCAATGCGGCTGGAGAGGGCTGCGCTTCTCAGAGGGGATTTGCAAACTCGGGACGCCGTAGAGTAGCTGGCAGAGAATGAAGATGGAGTCTACAACACGGAAGTGCTGGACAGCACTTCTTTACAGGTAAGAAAATGAACTTTTTGACCAAAATTTGAAAAAAAAAAATTTACTAAAAGTTAGTAATTAGCATAAATTAGCAAATGTGTTCCTTTAAGGTTAGAAAATGATTTTTACACTTCAGATATGATAATGCTTGTCAATCCTAGGTCAAAGAGGCTAAGGAGCTCACGGCATTCATCCTTAAACCCCAGCAAGAAGTTAGGAACAGCATAGCATTAGGAGGCAGGGAAGACCGATTTGGAGAAAAGTACCAAATCAGGAGCAGGGAAGACCAGTTTGGAGAAAAGTACCAAATCAGGAACAGGGAAGACCAATTTGGAGAAAAGTACCAAATCAGGAGCAAGTGCAGAGTCAAACTGAGTCGAAGAGAAAAAAAATTAAAAATCACTTACACAGAAGTCAGACAAGCAGGTCAAAGCTAAAGAAGATAAAAAAAAAAAGAGCTCAAGCACCAAGGCACCTGTAGGAGTCAATGTCATGATCGAATCCCATTGACTAGCAATGGGAAGTGGCTATGAGCCTGCAGGTTGCCAGTATATAACATCCCGCTAACTGCTTTTGAGTGAAGCACAGTAATCTGGCACAGTTAGTTTTAACAATGGAGCAACACTGCCAAAAACTACCACAGCACTTAATCTGTTTCAGCATTGTCTCCCAAAACATCTGGCAAGGCACCAGCTCATCTACTTGGCTTTATAATTGTGCACAGCACATTGATAGGAACTTCTCGCAGAACTCCCTGGCATCCGCATTCTTCACTTACAAGAGGACATGGATTTTTGCTATTTAAAATTAAAAAAAAAAAAAAAAACATGATTTGCCAACAACTTGATGCAAACATTAGACTAAACAATGAACACATCTCGCAGAACATTTTGATACCAATATTAAGAGACGCTGTCGTCATCTACATGAACTATGAACTGATGTGGGGTTTTTGTGTCTGTACTGGAATATGGCCTATACACAGTGCATTCCATTGCACATGGGAAGCATCCACATTCCACTCACCTCTCTTGTACGAGCTGCTGCTTTAAACAGGAGAGCAGCCAGCAGACAAATACGCAAACTAAAGCATATGTCCAAACGCTTCTTGTGAGAGTTGACACCTGTGAATTTGTGGATTGCGATCTGAACTGATAGATTAGGCATCAGATATGTTATTTTCAAGGTTATTTGGTCATGAGACAACAAGACATGATTTTTTTTTTTCTATGAGCTGCACAATAGCAGACAAATTCACCACTCAAATATGCCTCTTATGCAAGGTGTAATGTTAATGGCACTGTGCATAGAGTAGCTTCATAATCTGTTATTTTAGATTAGTTTAAGAGTGAAGAAGTCAAGCACTTCCTCTCTGAAAGTATCAGGCCAATAGGCTTGCTCCTGAAAGTACCCAGAAAAAGAACATTGCATCACAGACCTTAAATTAACCACTTATGAGCAGGAACATTGTTGCTGTGCCTTATGATCCTCCAGGCACTTCACCCCTCCCAAATATAGTGGTTAAAAGCAAACCTCCTGGGCTGCATTGTATGCCTGTGAGATGTCTGGACAGCTGCTCCAGCCACAACATTTTACTCCCCATGTGTCTCAAGTTCAGCTGTTCAGCATCTTCTGTGGACCTAAGAGAGAACAGAAGGTGGAGCTCTTTTACACAGCTGCTCGGGATGGGAAAGGGGGGGGGGGGATATCATTCACAGAATTTATCCTTCCACGTTTGACACTCCTGTCATTTTTGTACTGAGGAAAATAAAGAGAAACTACATGGGGAAAAAAAAACCCAGAATGATAGGTTATTGTGTATAAAAGAAAAGGGAAGACTACATCCTGTTCTATAAATTTGCACCAGTCTGGCAACACAAATAATGGCTTTGTAGAAAACAAAAAACCAGCTGCAAAAATGAACATAAGCCTCAGTTTTTACCTTATTGCAAAAGTTGTGACTATTTACCCAGCCAGCAGCTGACTGGTGGTGCAGGGAACTGGGATGTGCTACTACAGAACAAAGGGGTAATTGTAACATTACTAAAAGTATATTTAGAACTCCCTGGTACATTTAGAATATGTAAAGCTAGTAATATTCCTGACAGGTGCACTTTGTGAGGTTTTTTTTCAAATCCAGTGTTGCTGTAATGGTTTATATGCTAACAAATCACACAAGCTCAACCCATCCTCATTGTCTTTCTCTCTCACCCTTTTTTTAACTAACTCCCCTACACACCTTATTTCTCATCCTTTTTAATATCAGTTTTTTCTTTTAACCCTCTCCTTTTTATTATTCTATCTTGTTATACATTTAATGTCACAGTGTAATAGTCATTATTTCTCTATTTAATCCCTAGTTTCACTTCTTCACAGTCCACGGTAGCCTTTTCCAAAAAATGAAATTCCAACCGGTTTCTTTCTTAAGAAAATGGTGTTTATTTAAAGAAAGTCCAAAAACAAAACAGAAATTCAGCCAGGCTTGGCAAAAAAAATAATAATATCAAAGAAAATAGCAGGGATTTACAAAGTTTTTCTTTCCAAAGTAACTTTCTCCCACAAACATGAACCTATTAGTACATAAGTCTCACTTGACAGAGTCCCAGTGGTCTTTACACAAACCACACCTCATCAGAGCTCAACACACACTGAGATGGAGACTCTCCCTCTCTCCCTAAGCTTGTGCTTTTACCTTCTAACACACAGGTGCACTAAATTAGTCAAAACCTGAGATGGAGCATAGGAGTGACCTTCCTACCCAATCTCTGCAGCCACTTCCAAACCCTGGACCCAAACTCCAGTTTAAAGAAACCACTGACAGTTTAACCCTGTCAGTCTCTAGTATTCCCAGGGTTTTTATGCCAAAGTTGACAGGAGTCTAAACAGCACATACACTCCATCCGTCAGTTTTCCATAGACCTGCTTACAATATATATACATACATATGCACAGTATATACACACACATATACATAAAAGTGAATATTGTAATATTTGGTGATACCTTTTTTTTATTGAACTAGCAGTCTTTTTAAATGTGAGCTTTCGGGAGGTTTGTCCTCCCTTCATCAGGTTCCAGACAATACTATATACACACACAGATTAGTTAATCTAATAGGAAAAAACTGAAATCATTAGCTGGTCAGTGACACTGTTGCAGTCTCATTATTTACTGGTTGAATTCAATTTTAATTTGCTATTTGCTATTTTTTTTCTTGCATCCATTCCTGTCTGCGCCTTGGTTCCCAGTTAATAAATGTATTATTTACAGTGTCCTACTTTTGATATTTAATTCGCATCACTTTGCTGCCCCTCCCTACATACAGTGGTGTGAAAAAGTTTTGACTTTCTCTTCCATTAAGGCTTGATCAATTGGTAGATAATAACCTATTTATTTATCCTCCTTGTGGAGTGTGTCAATGATTGTCTTCTAGACATCTGTCAAGTCAGCAGTCTTCCCCATGATTGTGTCGTCTACTGAACCAGACTAAGGGACCTTTTAAAACGCTTAGGAAGCTTTTCAGGTGATTTGGGTTAATTATTCTAATTTTCCGAGATAATGACTTTTGGATTTTCCTGGGCTTTAAGCCATAATCCTCAAGATTAACATAAATAAACACTTGAAAAAGTTAACTTTTTGAATTGAATTATTGAAAAAAAAAACCTTTTGGCTGATATTCTAATTTATTGGGATGCATCTACAGTGGTGTGAAAAAGTGTTTGCCCCCTTCCACATTTCCTGTTTTTTTGCATGTTTG
>WMED01005581.1:0-19358 GCA_019650415.1 Pipa parva
ATAAAGCAAAGGTGATAACTAAATGGCTCAGGGAACAAAACATAGAGATTTTCGGTCCATAGCCTGGAAACTCCCCAGATCTTAATCCCATTTAGAGCTTGTGGTCAATCATCAAGAGACGGGTGGACAAACAAAAACCTACAAATTCTGACAAAATGCAAGCATTGTGCAAGAATGGACTGCTATCAGTCAGGATTTGGTCCAGAACTTAATTGAGAGCATTCCAGGGAGAATTGCAGAGGTCCTGAAGAAGGGTCAACACTGCAAATATTGACTTGCTACATTAACTCATTCTAACTGTCAATAAAAGCTTATGTTACTCATAATATGACTGCAATTGTATTTCTGTATGTGATAAAAACATCTGACAAACACACATAAAACCAGAGGGCAGCAGATCATGTGAAAATATGATATTTGTGTCATTCTCAAAACTTTTGGCCATGACTGTACATTGTGGATGGGAGAGAATAAAGGTGACAAGACATGTTAAACTATCATGGTAACAAAAAAATGCTGTTAGAATGGCAACTTTACTACACAGTACTTGGAATAGTGTCATCTGACATTCCTGGTATTTATCACTTTACGCTGTTTTGCTGATTGCTGCCATATTTTTTTTCAAAGCACCTTATGAATATTTAGGTGTTGAAAATGACGGACGGAGCAGGCATTTTTAAATCACAGATTCAATATTGCTGTATTATAGCAAAGAGGAAAAAACAAAACAAAGTAAAGTTTCTAACAAATCAGAAATTCAGCCCTAACAATGCTTCTTTTTTTTTTTTACATATCTTAATGATTAACTCAGAGCCGGGACAAGATTTCATGGCGCCCTAGGCCCATGAAACCTGGGTGCCCCCCGCCATGGCAAGGTCACAGGAAGTGACATGATCGGGAAGTGCTGGGGAGAGGGGGCTGTATTACTGCAGATCTGAGCTGTGGCTGGTGAAGGGAGGTGGTTGGCGACCAGCAGGAAAGGGCCCCCTCCCAGCAGCATAGGCAGCACCCTAGGCCTTTGCTGCCTGTCCTTAGGCCCAGACCTGGATTGGCTGCCAAACCAGTTTAAATGAAATCATCGCTAGCGCATTTTCTGTGACTTTTTTAGTCACTGTATGAAATCCACCACATTTTACATTGATTGCAAAGGAAATTTTTCTCAAGGGGCTTATTAAATACTGATACTAGCCATAATGGCATTTCTGCCATATTTAGTGTAAATTTGATATTAATGTACCTATAGAATTATTTATTCGACTTTGATAAATATGCCCCATAAGATAAAAATGACTGTGAAAGGGGAAAAAAATGTATAAAAAGATTTAAAAAGCTGGAGTTAAAAGGAAAGGTATTAGAAATAGGATTAAAAATGAATTAAAAATAAAAGATTAAAAAGATGTTTATGCTTTATGTTAAAGTCTGCTTTATCTATTGCTACTGCTGTTGAGATATCTGTATCATATAAATTCCCCCAGTGTGAAGGCAGTAGACAGGCAATGGTGTAAGTGATTCCAGCACTTGTATATTTAAGTCAATGCTAAATGGAATATGCAAATTCTATAGTGAAACATCTCTAATGATTGGTTAAGACTAAGGATGGAGTTACTTTTTATGATGCAAGGCATGCTAGGATGTTACATAACAGGTATCAGGGTAGTGTGCCACTTGTGGCCCTAACAAGCAGTCTGGAGGATTACTATCTAAAAAAATTTGCTTTGGAAATCCTGGCCTTGTTGGAGATACAGAGTCGGTGTAGGGGAGGCCTTGAGGAAGATTGTGACGATAGTTCTTGCTGGCTGGACCTGAGGCTTGTTGTATGCTGTGTGATGGCATTATTATGCTGATTAAGCCAAATGTAAGGATAATATGTGTATCCTTGCACCCTACACCCCATTTTTTGAGGTGGGGCATATAAAGCAACATTTTGGGTGTTTTATAACATGAGAGCTGAGAGGTGCAGAAACATGGCTCCACAATATCAAAGTTGGAAGAAGGGAACAGCTCCTGCAACAATGGATATAATTTATATTCCATGATAAGTTATTACACATTCATGGTGAGTATACAGTGCGTGGCTGTAATAAAGAATAAACTAGGTCGGAGGGATAACATGAGAAAATCTGCCCTAAACTAGTGAACCTAGAATGAATGAGGTTTGTGCAAGGTGCACAGGGTTTCTTGTCTGACCTCATACAAGTCCTTATCCCGATTGATATCGCACCATCTTGTAAAATCACTTTGCAGTGTGTGGTAAAGTAGTGGCTTTATTCATAGATAGTTTCCTTGTAGTGTACAGCAGTATATATGATATCATATACAAAAATCATGTGTCATCCAGTGAAGATTTTCTGGATTTCTGCCATGTGCTTATTTTAGTGGTGGGTTATGGGAATTTGAACTCTGATGACTTTTTGGGGTTTTGGGGGGTTACCGAACGCATGGATTGTAATGGGAAAGTCCTGTGTAAGATGGGCTGTGAGAAGGGAAAGCCTTTGCTATTACTAGTCTAGACAACACTGACAGCTGAAGGAACATAGGAAATAGAGCTATTACTTCCATGTTAAATAGAAATGACAAAACAATTGCCGTGGGGACCTTTATATAAATAACCCTAAACTTACCCACCTTTTTACTGATCCAGTAGCCCCCTTTCCTCCTGTCCAGTCACCTTTGTGCGTGTCCTGTGACTTCTCTCTGCATGGACACTGAATCCTAAAGAAAATAACTGTCGCATGCTGGGACAGATGATGTATAATCTGTGCCACAGCTGACCTGTGCAAATACACATATACTCACAGGTACCAGCTTTGGTTTCTATTAAAAATGCACATTTATACAAACAATTGCCTTTCATAAAAGGCGACACATGATTAGAACATGTAAAAAGCAAGGGGAAAACTAGAGAATAAAAGAGAATGGGGAACACTTCTTTAGAATATAATATATACACACATTCCTTTTTTGTGTTCTGTTACATCTTGAGTTGCATCCAGCAGGCTCTCACACCCTCCTAAGGCTCCTATTTCTCCTGCAAACAGACCCCTCTCATTTTGGTGCTGGAGGAGGCTTTATATTCAGCATCCTGAATTGCTCATCATTACCTGACTGCACAGCAGCACACTGGGAGAGAAGCAAGAAAAGTAGGACTCTGATCTCTGGCCACAGCAGCAGTATGCGTGGGCTCCAGCTGACCCTTCTCCTTGTTGCTTTCATGAAAATATCTGCCACCTTATGTAAGTATAGTACACAATTCTCTCTTGTTTAATGGGGCCTTAGCCCCAATTTTTTTACTTTTATTTTTTGTGTTTTATTCAAGCTGATATGTTTTTGCCATAGCCCACTGTATGTCACTATGTTCCTGCTGATTTATTCAGTGTAGGTGATTGTATCCTACTTGTTACATCAGGAGGCACATGGATTCAGAAATACATACACTTTTGAATTATTGACGTATTAGTTCATTATTTTATAATCCACCGGCAAGTATCAATGGTGTACGAAAATACCAGTGAAATGGATCTTTATTAAATAATAAAAAAATAGTATAGTTAACCAAGGCATAATAAGGTATATTGCAATACAGATACAGTATTTTTACCATTGACGCAAAACAAACCTTTAAACTGTATTTACAGAAATTCAAATAATTTAATATCAATTCAAATGACCTGTCAACCTCTGACACCTACATCATTTTCAAAAGCCATCGATGCCTATAATAAATATGTATCAGCTGTTGTCCACTAAGAACTACCTAAACACACACAAAGAAAATGATTTTATTGTGTCTTTGAGATAATGCAAAAGACAGGACACGTTTGCAGCCACAAATATCGTAGAAACAGCATTTATACAGATTCTTAATTGATGGAATCTACATGCATACATAATCATAATTCTATCTCATTATCTAAAGCCAATAAGGGGATCGTTTAGTTGAAGTTTCACAGAAGCAAAATAGTAATAAAGAAAATATATGTAAAATCAAATCATCCAGACTGTTGTATTTCTTTTTACCAATAACCAGTTACCTCGCCTATTTATACAACACCTGCAAACAATTTTAAAATATATGTATTTGAATAAATTATCAAAAATCATACCCCACTGAATATTTTACCAAATTTTGGTATTCTTTGCCCCTTTACGTAAAGGATTAGAGGAGGTGGGAGGTGTGAATGTTTGTGTGAGTGACAATGAAATATTTGTACGTGTGTTTTACGATTCCGAGATCACAAAGTTTTTGTGCTTGGCTTTATACAAAATTACAATTTAAATTAAAAAAAACCCTCTAATTCTTGTAGATGTGCCCTAATTTACCAGTAAGTGTCTTTGTTCTACTTATATATACATAGTTCAGTTATGATGAAAGAGTCTTTCAGACAAGCAATATGCATTTTCATCAACCCTTATTTGAAACAGCTGTTAGAAAGAGAAAATCAAAGGTTTTCACGGATTTGTTAGACAAGGGATTTTGGAAATTATGTAATCTGTATAGGAGGTTTAGTGGTTGTTTTTATAAATGTTCCATTTAAAGTGGAAGAATGCATTTTGCTCCTAAAAATGTTATAAACTGGTGAAGGTGCAGGTGAATGGAGAGTATTCACCTACAAGGTGTCTAAACCTGCCCCGCCTCTTCCTCTTTATATTTTGGAGTGGGGGAGAGAAAAATCAGGAGAGTCAAACCTACCTCTTCATTCTTAGACAGGGCACTGGGGGATAGAGTGTCAGTGCATGATCCCCTACTCACAGTAATCCTCCATGCTGGTGAAGTAGCAAACCTACAATAATTAATAATGTCCTAATGTCCTAATTACATGGTTCCATGTAATTAAAATAAATGCACTCTTCCCTAACTGATGAAAGGGTACTTCCTCCTTTCTTGTGTTTAAATCCCTAAAATAAAACTGTCCTCATATCCTAAGACCTCTCTTCTTACTTGCCACTTACTTATGAGCCCCTAACACCTAAGTGTAAAAGTTTAGATCCTTGTAAAATTTCCTGTTGACCTGTAAAACCCCTGGGCTCATCTCTTCAACAATAAAATGATCTTAGGATCTTTTCACGTATAGTCCAAAATGGAAGTAGTTCCATGGAACTATTGGTCAATTGCAATTTGCCAGAACCAACCACTAAAAACCAAGAATACAAAAGTACAATCTATCCTTCTACCCAGCACAGAATACAGCTGAGGCAGAGAATATACAACCAGGAGCTCTTAAATGGTATCCTACAAGGAGGCAGTATAATATGTACTCTTGGCTTAGTGTGTTTCCTATATTGTAGAATACTGTAGTCTGTAAATGCTCCTTTGAGACGACAAATGCACTTTTGTTCTGATGCAAATTTGGGGTTATATTGCCTATATGATACCCCACTGAAGCACTATGGGCTATATAACATGTTGTCGGAGGTACTAATAAAGTTTTGACTTAATGAGGGCAATGTGAAGCACTTTGGAGGTCAGTGCTACAATAATGAGGAACAGTGGACTATGCAATGGTCCCCTTTGACCATTGATGCATCAGTTTTGGCTATATGGCATCCTTCTGCAAAATGTATTGTCTTTTGAGATCACAGATGCATTGACGGGGTTATCTTTGTAAGTGTATTTATAAATTTCGGGGAAACTATGGATTGTAGCTATGCAATGCACTTTGTATCAATGTGGTCAATGCAAAGGTATTTTTGCAATACAAGTGTATTCTGGGTAAAGGTGAGCTATGAGATCTGTGGTCTGTAACTAGAAGTAACATGTTTGCTTATTGGTGATTTTGTTGGGATTAAGGGTTGCGGCAAAGATTCTTCATGTTGGGTACAAAGAAATAGGTCCCATCAATTGCTTTCAATTTTATTACATTATAGAGGAGAAATAATAAAGAATAACTCTGTAAAAGAATGAAAGTACTAAAATGTATGGTCGTTAGATTAATATTATAGTTTATAGTATATTATTATATCTGGAAGTGTGGATAAATCTCAATATTATGTTGGACAGTCTTGTTAAACCAATGGTCATTAAAATTATCACACCCTCTGCATCCTTAACACCTTCAACATTCTTAGACTTGACATGTATGATTTTATCTTTACACAAAATATGACCCAAATTTGTACAGTACTAGCAGACAATCGTCTCTTGGCACAGAAGGAATTACACAGTGCTGATTTAAGGGATGTGAGGGAGAATAATCTGATTTATATGTAGTCTTAGGCTCAGTCTAGCAGTCCATTTGAATGCAAAATACTGTGACTAAAAGCACGTTCGTCCCCTATAGTATTCAGGAAAACCACATACCTTTTCTGTGATGAGGACTATTTAATATCGTTTACTGATGTGTAATTTAATGGGAATGTGTAGCAAAGCAATTCACTTCAGGGAGGTGATGAAAAAATAAACTGTTTCAATAATGTTACAATTAACAAATAATTATCTGTAAAAATGACATCACACATTTTTATTCAATTGTAATGTCTACACACATAAAATAAATACAGTATATATTCACTAGAAATTGTAAACACTATTTCAATAAAGGAAATTAACAGTGTCCCTAGCGATATTGTGGCGCATTCATTTACACAATGACATTATGACTATTATTTAAGAAACACAGGGGAACGCTGTTTAAAGTATTTGTTAGAAGCCTGTGTCACTTTGTGCAATGGCTCATCATCTTGTCAAAATGTTATTTATCAAATAAGCATTTTCCATTCCTAAAATGCAAATAAGCTTATCCAGAAAGAAAGTGGCTGTCTGCAGATTTACTGCAGGTAATTAAACTGTGGATTGTCACACAATGGCACTAGCCTGTCCTTTACTGATAAACACCAGAAAGTACTCCAAAACCTCAGTTCACAAGCAATCATTATCATAGCTCTTGCTTGTGACCTCTGTTTGTCTTGCTATGTAACCCCGTGCTACTGGATTTGATAACAAGTCCTCTCTACCTCACACTCTGAAGACGTGGTTGGCGGGATTCAAGCGTTGCACTTCTGTAGTGTCTCTTGACAGTTGTTCTCATGTGTACTACTTCATTTTTGGCTACATTTGATGTGCATCTTACTGACTGGGTAAAACATTGGTACACTGTTTAACTGGGCATTGACACTACGCATCCTTCATTAATTAATTAGACATTTTGCGCCATTTTATTCATCAAAGTTACTTTGTGTCACTTTAGGTTGCTACATTGTGAAGTGAATTCCCCCCTAGTTTGCCAAAACTGGTGAATTTAACACAGTGAACCTTGCCGAATTCATTACTGTGACAGACTGTGACATTTGATGAGTAGGTCAACTAAATACCTGCAAGCCAAGTGATGTGAAGAGTCCATTACCATCGCAAACATCCTAAGTTTGGCTCTTTAGACAACCGTTTGGGCTTTCATGAATAAGCCCCTCTATTGGAAAGTTAGTGGTGGGGGAGATGCAGGGTGTGAAAGTGGTGTGTGTAAGGGTTCAGTACCAAAGAGTGAGGAGAAGGAGGTTGCTGATAATAACCACAATGAACTTTGTGCTAGCTGTCCTTAGGGCGCGGAGTCTTAGATACTCTCCGGTCTTCACCTTTAATCCCCGCAAGGGGGTACTAGACTTTGCTGCCAAGAGTACCCAGGTCATGGCCCCTAAGGCAGCTGTTCAATGGTGGTTAAGTAATATGGCCAAAGTACAGGACACAGGAACTGATACAGGACGCAGGACTCTGGTACGGATACTGGACTCTGGTACAAGACACAGGACTCTGGTACAGGACACAGGACTCTGGTACAATTGCAGGTTAACTCCAGGGTAGGCAGGAACTAGCAGAAACTATCCATAACTTTAAATGTTTGACTAAACACAACCAAGCCCTAAATTACTATAGCAATAGTATTTTATGTTCGGGCGCCGGGACTGGAGCGCGTTTGCCTTATATAAGCAGAGAGGCAGGCACGCTCCTACCTCCGTGTGCACCAGGCGCTCGCCCCTGTGACGTCATGGCGGCCAAGTCACATGACCACGCGCTCAAAGCGCCAGAAATACGCGACGTGCGTGCACTAGCAGGGAGGAACCAGCGCTGGAACGAACACCGGTAAGTATTCCTTACAGTGTGGCAAAGAAAAATGCTAAACATGTTTGGCCTCTTTGGCTTCTTCCTTTGGTGAATATTGTGCCAAACAAATGTGAAGTATTGCTTACATATAGCATGAAGTGAAAGTTCTCCCATACAAGTGCCTAGCAATACCTTATGGAGAGGGCTCACACTGATTACTGAAGCAGTGCTGGGCACTCTTGGAGCATTGGTGTGGTCACTCCCCTACCTGGGTTATTGATGCTGGACACTCTGCATTAACATAAAATGGGCACTACTTCTTTAAAATGAACAATTATAATATATACGTATTTAATGCTGTGTTATTCCGTGCTAACTAAAATAGTTTATAAATATGACATGCATTTTATTTAAAAAAAAAAAAATGTAAAGCATTACTATATTAATTCCATTTTGCCAAGCAACTGTGCGGATTGCAATGTCCTGTGCAGCTGATTGAATAAACACAGTGCAAGGAGTGGGACTAAATGTTGCAAAAATTACATTTTTCTTTAACCGATTAGAATAGGAATGGAAGAAATGCTTCATATACATACTGTATATTATAATCCTAATCATAATAAGGGTTTACTGTCCATTTAAAAGGGTCATTTGTTCTGAAAACTCTGATATAACCGGGACTTTGCTGAACTCTCTAGAGGGCGAAATTTATTAAATGCGGAATTTTTCCGCACGTGCAGAATTTCGATCGATTTCCGTAAAATTTCCGCACGTGCGATCGGAATTTAAATTTCGCTTTTCATAAATTTCGCCCTCTGCATTAACTGAGGAACTGATGGAATTCGAAAATATGTATAATCCAAAACATCACTACAAAGAGATTGCAACACTCACTTGAAGCACAGACTAAACAATTCAATTCGAAACACCTGCTCACAGCCTTTCAGGGGTTACCTACCCATACGATCTACTAAACTGCCCTTAAAAAACTCAGTCTGTCCTGTCTGGAAGCATTTAACTTCACAAGACGTGTAACAACCAGCAATTCCCTTTCAACTGTATTCATAACTTGCCGCTTTTTAGGAGCCCTAACTGAATATTCATTAGATCATGCCATATGGTTCTTTTAACTCTTTGCTTTTCATTTGTCTCAAACAAAATATTCTTTCGGTAAGGTTGCCTGCAGCCGATGTCGTGCGTCCTATAATCTAATAATTATTTATAGAAAACAAAATAATCCCCACTCAGACATGTTATTGCCTTGTGAACTGAAAGCAACATAGAGATTTTGCTATTAGCTCATTGGCTACAAAATGTTTATTTGAATGCTCGACTGGGAAAGCTGTGCCCCAACAGAGCCAGCTCCCATCGCCTCTCTGGACCCCAGCAAATCAATTTATGAATAGTAGAGCAGTACAGTCACACTGCACTCATCACTGGCAACTTGTGACTGCACTGTGCTAGGGCTCACTGAGGGGATATGTAGATAAAATTGTGCTGGGGAGTGCAAAACTGCCTACATTGTAAGACACAAGTAGAATCAAGTTTAATGAGGAAAAGGAAAAATAGGAGCATGTTGTTTCTGCAAATTCTGGTGCTAAAGATGAATAATGTTAATTATTGTAGATTTGCTAAAAACTCTTCATAGGAGACAAATTTGGGGTTTATTCATCAAAGTCCGAATTCGCCTTGCACAGTGTCTCCGCGTCTGTTTGCATCAACATGATTAGGAAGTTGTGAATTCACTTCTCCTTATTCATGAAGCAGCGGACAGCGTCGGACGCCGTCGCAAGCGTTGTGCGTCGTAGTCAGTCGCACTACAGAAGGATGAGAAGTCATGCGGAGTGAAGAGCATTCCTCCAGTGAAGGGCAGTGACGTCAGTCTCATCATATCCCACTAACTATATATAAGTGAAAAATACTTATTTTTATATGTCACCTTGTGCCTAGTTCATGTTTAGTAGTAGACTCATTTAGTCGCAGTCGCCATTGTTACTTTTGAATGAATAGTTGCCTTACACAACACTGGAGCCCTGCCATCAAGCCCCTCAATTCGACACTTTGATCTGACGAAGGTAAACAGGTGAATTCGGAGCAGTACAACCTGCAGAATCCGCCCCTTCAACAGACTCTGGGTGGTTATTCACTAAGGTGCGAATTTGACTGTCGAATTTGCAAACCGTGGATTCCCATAGTAAATCTGCTACAATTTTCCCTTTGTAAAGACGCGACAATTTTTTTTAAGTTAACATTGTGACAATTTTTCCATACTAAAGTCGCAACTACGACAATATTCTTATTATACAGACGCGACTGCAACAGTAGCAGCCTATTGCGACTGTCTTTATCTGGCAAATTCGCACCTATATGCATCAATTCGGACTTTAGTGAATAGCTCCCATCGTATGCTGTGTATCACAATTACCTGTGTACGTGCACACAAATTGATGCAGAGAGCTCCGTAAGTCCGCGGCTGGAGTAAGCATCAGAATTAGTTGGGAATTCATCACATCGCCGAGATTGTTGAATAAGCGGAGTTGGAGAAGTCGCTAATAGACATGATGAATTACCGCCACAATCTCAGGTGAACAATAACTGGTATAAAGATTAGGTGATAGTCAGAAAATGCAGTCAATAGATGCTTTTTTTTTTTCTGGCATTTTGGAAGTTTTCTGTTTTACCTTTTCGCATGTCTCTAATCTTGGCCACTAAAGATTTAGCAATATTTGCTAAAGCCCAGCTTAATTTATTGTATAAGGGTTCACTGGTGTATACTAGAAAACACAATGAAGACATAATTCTTACTTTTTCAGGCTTCTAGGCAGTGTGGTAACTATGCAGCTGTTCAGCAGATGGTTGGCACTGTTTCAGCTGAAAAGCTCTATCAGAAGTCAGCTGCCTACTAAGAGCTATATAATCTTTCTCACAGCAAGATCTCCAAATACTTTAACCTAGCATTGCCTAACGCTATACCTATTTACTGGCCGAAATCTTCATCCACAGCCATATGCAATAGTTTGGGGACTCTTGTTCAAATAACAATCTACGGTATGTAGAAAGATGGACAGCCATTGCATAGAAGCAATTCAAGCAGTCAGCATGGTATCACTGAATAGATCACATTACTCAGAGACAAGTTGTGCTGTGCTTGTGCCATAGCCTAGGAATGCCAGTGCCCCTTACTAGTCCATTTTGGTAGCACAGGCTTCTTTAGGGGGTTATTCACTAAGGTGCAAATTCGACAGTTGAATTCACAAACAGCGAATTCCCATAGTAAATCTGCTACAATTTCCCCATTGTAAAGTCGCGACAATTTTTTTAAAGTTAAGATTGCGACAATTTCCCATAATAAAGTCGCGATTTCGACAATATTCTCATTATAAAGACGCAACTACGACAGTAGCAGCCTAATGCGATTATCTTTATCTGGCGAATTCGCACCTATACGCAACAATTTGGACTTTAGTGAATAACCCCCTATTAATCTCCTGGGACTTTATTTTAATTTCATGGTCTCCCATTTCAAACTAAAATAACATGGTTATGGCAGATTAGTCTTTACTTTAAAATTTCAGAATCTATAATTCACCTTTTATAACTCGCCTTCTGTCACAAAGCTCCTAACGCCAGACCAGAATGCCTCAGATGCTGCGTTTCGAATGCTGATTTTCTGAGTGGTTTGTCACAGCCTTCAGCAGGAGCCAGATCATTACCATAAATCCTAAACAAGACATCTACAGATTGCACTTTGTTTAGTTATTTTTTTGATTCTACAGGAAGCCAAGGAGTGGACAGAGCTTCCCCAGTGAGTAAAATGAAAAAAATAGAAACATAAATTATAGGAAGGAGCTTAGACTAAGAACACGTAAGGGGTTTAGATGGCTGCAGAAACAAATAACAATGCTGATAATCAATTTGTTTGCAGATTTATTACCATATTTATTAGTGGTGTACCTACAGGTCTCACGGCAGTCACGGTGGCGACCAGATCTGATGCTCTAGGGCAGGGGCGGCCAGTTATTTTTGCAATTGGGTCACATGAATGGCCCGGATGGCTTCAGAGGGCCTGGGGTGGGGTATCTAGCATGCTGATGCCAACGGCGGATGACCAAGCCCCCGTTTTCACATCCTGCCCCAGGCCAATCTTGGAAATCTGGAGGGTCGGATGCGACCCGCAGGCCATAGTTTTCCCAGCTCTGCTCTAGGGGGTTAGGGAGAGGTGGTGGTGCTTGCTCAAATGTTAACATATTCAGTTGTCTTTATTATGGTTATAAAAACACATTGTTCTCTTTGCTTTGTACATGGTCAATCTTTATATTTTTTTTACTATTAGAAATTCTTATATTTCTGTTACACAAAAGAGTACACATCTATGGCGAAATTTATTAAACTCGGAAAAGCCGTTATTTAATGAAATATATCCATGGAAAGGTAGCTATACTGTATGGCTACCCTCATGGCTCATTATGAATTCTGAATTTGTCAAGGGTAAATTATTATACAGTTGAACATGGACATTTATCTCATCTCATATCTCCATTCCATATCTCCATCAGCAGACCTCAAGGCATGACACTTCTGGTCTTGTTGTGCTCCTAATGATCTCCTGGGACTTCTGATAAAAACTGAACTTATCTCATAAAAGGCTTGTTCATGTTCAGTTTACATTTCCAAACAATCTTTTCTTTGGATTTTATCTTTTTGAATGTTATGCTTTTTCTTAATATTTTGCCTCTGCACCCCCTAGTTTTTTCAGTGGTTGCTGTTAGTATTTCCAAGCAAAAGGAAGCAAAGCTAAATAGGATTCACAACATAATAAAAACTAACAGATCCCATCAGGCAACCCTCTCAATTTTCCACTTCTTAAGGATGTCAATGTACAAGGCAGGATTCATGCATTTGTGTTGCTAGTATAGTACATTAGCATATGGGGCTCAACATTCAGGGGGTAATTCCGCAAAGTGCGAACTTACCTGGCGATCCTTCGATTCACCTTGCCGAGACTGGTAAGCGCTCCCTTCTCTCCTGCACGTGGAGATCAGCGAATGCTTTAAAGGTACTTCGCCTCACCTCGCAACCACTCGAGTCGCCTTGCAAAACTGGAATAGTTTTGATCTCCGTGTGCAGGAGAGAAGGGAGCGCGTACCAGTCTCGGCGAGGTGAATCGAAGGATCGCCAGGTAAGTTCACAATTTTCTGAATTACCCCCTCAGATCTGTCAGGACCCCATTTTACCTAAAGCAACCCATAACACCCTGAAGCCTTATCAGATGGAAGTTGATATTGCAGCTTAAATGCAGTGACCCAGTTGGCAGAATTACATAATTTCTCTTGTCTTGCAAAGTTGGCCAAGATAAATTAATTATTCAAAATGTTTGAATCTGGGAAGCTTTGCTAATATTGTTCTTCTCTATTAAAGGTGCTTCTGAATGGACTTCCTGGTTTAATGTTGATTACCCAGATGGTGAAGGAGATTATGAGACAGTGGAAGCTGTTCGTTTCTACTACAAAGATCGTTTGTGTTCCAGACCTATTGCGCTTGAGGCCAGAACAACTGAATGGATGGCTCCAGAGGATACACAGGAGGTGGTACATTCTAGCCCCGATAAGGGCTTCTGGTGCATTAACAAGGAGCAGAAAGGAAGCAAACTCTGTTCCAACTACCATGTCAGATTTAAATGTCCTTCAGGTATGTGACACATTTTGGAAAGTGTTTTTATTAAGTAATACAAAAAAAAAAATAGTGTAAAATAAGTGTGAACTGAACAAAATTACATCTGTAATATATTGTGCATTGTCCTTGTATGGATCTAAACTAAAGGGAAAGAATGGGATATAATAGGCTAGCAATGATTACAATTTTACTCTAAAAACAACCAATTGTTTATTAGTTTCCAGCATATACACTGTAATTTTGTTCCCCATTTGTGACAGAACCAAGTTCCTGTTGATGCAGATGGTGTTTATTTTAGGAAAGCATTTCATTCATTTCCATGCCATTTGGGTTGCTATTTCAGCTCTAACCTTCATACAGTTTTGGGATGTTTTATATGCTGTTGTTTAGCGCTGAACAAAATATATTTCTCTTGTCGAACTAATGACACCAAAGAATTTGTGTGACAAAGATGTATATATGGGCCAACGGATTCCCATAGATTTTGTTGTATAACACATGCAGGTAGTAGCACCTTGTACATTTTAGATAATTTGCTCGTTCTTTGAGACATGATTCCAACAATGAACATTTTTCCACAGCTCCTAATTCATTTAAATTCATTCCCAAGTGAACATTACAAAAGTACTGACATGCCAGCGGTTCATGACACTTTTGATTTCCCTACAGCAGCCTATTACAATATGGGCAAAAACTTGCCTGTGCCAGACTCACTTTACAGCCTCTTCCACCAGGTGGAGCGTTTTTAAAACAAAATGTCTATCTAGTCATGCCTGACTGTATAACTACTTTAGGATAACTATATGCTTTATGTAATACATTGGTATTCGATCACTAAAACATTGCCTGAAACACACATGAGAGCTGTACATGAAAGTAAACAGTACATTGCAGAAACTCTGAGTTATGCTGGGCCATGCCCATGTTATGCAGCTTCATCAGTTGAAAATAGTTTTACTTCACCTCTCCAACACTTGATTTGTACTCAGATATTGCCTAAAAATCACTGTTATCCAAGCAGTAAGTAGACTGCTCCACCCTATCCATAAAGCCATAGAGAAAGAATTCAAGTTTGGTAAACCAATTGTGTTCCATCTGGGCAAGTTGTTTATTCAAAAAAACAGGGTGAGTATATCTTTAAATGGTAATTGAGTATAATGGGACTAGCTGAAATAGGAGGCAGGTGTGTAAAACTAGGATATGTCTAAAGTGTAGTGGGTCTCCCTCAATAACAATAATCGAAACGGCTTTTCCGAGTTGAATACATTTCGCCCTAGCTAGAATGTGTTCTGAATAGTTGCTAATGTTTGAGATCATGCGTATGTGAAGGTATTATTTCATAATAGATTGAGCTGTAAGTAAAATTGTTACTTTACATTCCAAAATTCTTCTGTAAGTGGTGGTACTAATTTTCCCTTCATCCGCCCCCCCTTTCCTCTCATTTAATTGTTTCCTTCACTTCCCCACCCACCATGTTGCCTTGTTTTTCTCTCCATTTCTTCAGCTTTCAGATATAGTAATTTATTTCATCTGTACTTCATCCTTATATTATGGTTAAGTTTATAGGAACTGCCTGCAAAAACAAAGACATCTGCATCCCCTGCCTCTATGGTATGTACCCACTGTCCAAGTGGGTACACTCTATAGTTAGCTCCTCCATCTCAGTGATATACAAAAAGCACATTGTTTACATCCCCTCATCCACTTGCCTCCAAATTTCAGCAGTTGTTCCTGACCCTAGTTTATGGTTTACTTATCTAAACCCACTGTGGATTGGTGAATTAACGATTGGAATAGTCTCTTACTTATTTCTGAATTGTGCACCTTCTCTATCCACAGCTTCTTTCCCACAACTTGTGTTTTACTGGCATCTAAACCCAATAAACTACTACTTCTTAGCCAAACACTTTGATATTTTATTCTTCAATCCTATTAAATGTTTATTAATACTTTAACATTTGTTTTTCCATAGCATGTTGTTGGAAATTACTCAAATGCTTTAGCAGTCTTTCATGATTAACATCCCGCAAGCAGCGAGCTTCTTATGCATTCAGCTTTTATTTCCACAAAATTGAACTTAAACACAGCCTTTCTTGGCAAAACAAAAAAAACCCAATAGAACACCACCTTCAAAGTGAACAGTCCTTTCTCAGAAAACAGTGGGTAACTGCAACTCACACAGTTCAGATATAGAAAACAATGTATACCCTCCCTTCTCCGGGAATCTCTCCTTCGAGTCTCAAAGTGCAGCACCATCCCCAAAACACAGATTCCTCCTTTATCAAACCGACCACACCCAAGTGGCTCTCCCAGCTGCCTTTTAACTAGGCTCTAGCCTGCAGCTGGGGTGATTTAAAATATCTGAACTGACCTCCAGCAGTATGTCTGCATAATTGAGGCAAAATACCTCCCCTCAAACACATCACCCTCACAATATGCAAAAAAAAAAATGTTCTATCTCAGAATTTTATATTTTTGGGTTTAAGTCATGTACTCTGGTTCTGGAGTTGAACAATTCCCACAATTCAGTGACACTCAAAAAAACAAAAAACAGAAGAAGAGAGAGTGCAATTAGTTGTTGTTTTATTGATTATCAGAACATTATAGGGGCATATTTAACAAAAAAGTGAATTTTTCTCACAAAGTGAATGCGCCGAACTATGACAAAACAGTAGTAATGTCAATTCTGCATATCCGCTAAATAGCACATTTTTGTGGCAACGGGGCAAATTAATGCAAGGTGTTATGTCTTATGTTCTGACAAAATTTAGGTAAAGACACCTTTACATGGATCAGTTTAGAGGAGGTGGCACTTTAACTATCTTCTTCTATATTATTTTCTGCATACTAACAGCATGCATATATTACTGTAGGAAGGCACAATATCACCACTTTATTGCGTCTGGTCTCCAGTATTGTTGTTGGACAATAGTCACCTAAATTACAACAATTATTGTTACATTCATTTCAATGGCAGATAATTGACAATTGTCCCCACCTTTTTAAGCCTTTTGAGTGAAATGTTGCCAGGATTCTAATAGATACTTGGCCGTAAGATCCTAATTCAGCATTTTTATTTGGCGAAGTCAGTTCTGTGTATACATGCCAGAATGCCCTAAAGCATAACAGAAGTGTTGTCACATTCTGTGAGAAAAGATGTAGAGTGGGACATGAATATGCGTTTTTCACTTGCCAAGTGAATTTGCCTCATCACAGAAAATATTGAACGTTCCTGAATATGCAAGGTTGGAGAAATTCTTCACACATTCATGGGGTAATTCCCACTTATACCCATAATTTCCATTATGCTTTGTAAATTGCTAATTCACAGGCAAAAAATACAATCCAGATGCGAGAACTAGTTAACTTCCTGTTGTTTCTAAGCTTCCCCCCACACAATCAGAGCCTCATTGACTAAGGTCCGAATAGTCGAGTAGAGGTGTGAATTCTCATCTATTCTCCACTTCCCTATGTTCTCTTATTGAGAAAAGTCTGCAAAGTGGTGAATACATGACCAGTACTTCTACTATTGACTAAAATGTGGAGTGCGTCAAAGGTGTGAATGGGACTAGGTGAACAGCTCTGAATTCACCTGTTTCAATTTGCCACTTGAAAATGGCAAATTGCGGGGTTGACACAGGGCTCCAGTGTTACTTAAGGCAACTATTCAGTCAAAAGTTATAATGGGGGCTGCAAATAAGTGACAACATGACCTAGGGACAAGGTGACATAGAAATAGAATATTCACACAATACAGTTAGTGGGATATGGTGAGACTGACGTCACTGCCCTTCACTTGTCCAATTCCCCTCACTCCGCATGACTTCTCATCCTACTTCTATCCACCTGACTATGCCACAATACGCATCCGACAGCGTTCTTCGATGTTTGCCAAGTGTATTCTCAGCTAAGTCAATAGTGACAAGCGAATTCACAACTATTCTGGCGATTTTCCTCGAATTGGTGGGAAAGGGAATCTGACAGGCTAATTCGGGCTTTAGTAAATATAGCTCCTTAGGTGTGCAGGGACATTTAGAATTGACGGTGTGGGGGGGGGGGGGGGGGGGGGGGGGGGGGGGGGGTGTTTCTAAAATGAGGTAAAGCGAGGTTCCTTCTTTATCTTGGTGTGAGGTGTTAGGAGATTTGGAGTGCTGCACTTGACTCTAGGGATATAAGGTGCATAGACTCAAGTGTAGGAGTCACTATTACCACGCGAGGTAAAGAGTAAATATTCTTTTAATCCAGTCTCCTCCGATGGGCTAACTGTTAGGGATACAAACTCCCAAAAAGATGGCTTACAATGGTGTAATATAGACAATATATATTTAATAAAAGTTAAAAATTACACTTACATTTGACAAGATAAAAATCACTTATCACATAAGAATTTGCTCATTGAATGTAGTAAAAATTCCTGCAACATATTTTGCCAATATTCGGCTTCCTCAGGGTGTTGCTACATTATCTGTAGTCAAGAGCAGCCATTTATAAAGCTTAAAAAATATCTGTGTATACTCTGTATATATAAATAGCAAAATATCTAAGCCCACCTCCTTAAACAATTACATGCCCGGGTGCTGTCCCAAAACAACCAAACAAACGAAAGCAAAAAAGCTGGCACGCACTCCTGGGTCTAGAAATGAATTAAAACAAACAAAAATGTATTAATTCATGGTTAAAAACATATATGAATGTAAAAGGTATACAGCTCACGTGCCGGTCCCCCTCTTGGGCCTTGATCACAGCTGTTCAGAGGCAAAAAAGAAATGAATGAAATCCCCACCTAAAATGGTGCCTTTATAAAACACTCACCCAATAGTGAAACACTGTGCTCTCCTCACCAAAGGCATGCTGGATATACAAGGCAGCTGTCCAATACACTGCAGTGAGCTGACTATGGACTGGGAGTGACATCATAACTTGTCCAAACAGCTAATCGCATCCATAGCAATAGGCAGCAATTGGATCACTGGCATGTTCAGGGGGTGAGACACAAACTCTCCACCCAAACAAAACAGGAAGTGCATAAGTGTAGCGCTAAACCCACCGAACATGTGTAAACTAAACCCAAAAGTACTTGTAAAATCTTCAAGGGGCATGCATCCAGAACCAGCTTAAAGGCAAAGTTAGAAAACTTTAGAAAAATGCAAAAAAGCAAGAATTTAAGGGAACACAAGCTACTATCAGTATGGCCATAGCTTAAAAAAACATTAAAAATATTTATATATGTATGTGTATTAATATATACTTAAAGGAGCAGTTTAGGCACCGTCAGTTATTTGCTGTCTGTTTGGCACTGTTAAATAAAAGTTAAATAAATGCTTTCTGTCATATAAATTATTTATTTATTTCCACCCTTCACAATTTAGCACCAGTTTGTTACTGAAGCTCCTCCCCTCTCTCAGCCACTTCCTGTTCAGTGTTAAGGAATTGACTGACAGGCTGGATAATGCTAAATAACCAATCAGAACCTGGCTGCTATCAGTAAATATAAAAATAGATAGAAAGCAACTAACTTCATGAATTCAGTCCCAAAGGATAACATTACTACAAGTGCTGTGTTTTAATAATTTCCATTCCAATCCAAATGGAAATTAAATAGATAGATAGATAGATAGATAGATAGATAGATAGATAGATAGATAGATAGATA
>WMED01005582.1:0-15422 GCA_019650415.1 Pipa parva
TTCCTCACTCTTATGTCTGTATGTTCCTCTAACAGCAACCAGCTTTGCGTACCTCGTACTAACACTGCCCTTTCTCGTCTTTAAACCCTTTTCACTCTCTGCCTCTCACCTTTGGAATTCTTTACCCCTTTGTCTCCGACAGGTACATTCCCTCTCCACCTTCAAAACCAAATTGAAATCCTATCTGTTGGAGCACTAGCACTGATTCTTATCATTCATTCTATGTATAATTTTTATAGTTAATAGCTGTATATATATATTGTATTTATAGATTTATTCACTGTATTTATCTATATCTATTTTGATCTATTTATTTGTATTTATGGACACAGCTCTTATTGTCCTGTGTATGTAAGTCTTCCTCTCACTTAGATTGTAAGCTCCTTGGGACAGGGACCTCCAACCTCTTGTGTCAATCACAACCTAGCACTTAATTTGATGTATCCTTGTTATATTTTACTTGTATTGTTTAATGCACTTTTCCCTTGCTTGTATTGTACTTCTATCGCTGAATTGTACAGCGCTGCGTAAATTTGTGGCGCTTTATAAATAAAATTACACATAAACATTAATCGTTATAAATGAGTAACGTCAAGCCTATATTGCTTAGCAAGTTACGGACATTAATTCTTCTAACAGTAAATTTTCCAAGATGGTTGGCCTTCAAGATTTTGTTAATTTGGCACATCTTGTCTAGAGTTTGAAGGATTCTCTTACTGTGAAATAGAAGTACATTTGGACATAAGTTGAGCCTGGGGAAAACAAATCCTATAAATTACCTTGGGAAGCAGATTAAGAACATTGTTTATGTTAATATGTGAGTATCAACTTCTTAGTAAGAGCGACGGTATATGCTGGTCCCTTACCTTTTCATACTTAAAGTGCACCTGTCACCTCAAAGCTAATGCTAAATTAAGTTCTACTAATGAAATAAAAGTTTTTGTAAATATATATGTATTTTTTAAAAATGTACCTTTATACAGAAATCCAAATATTCGTGTTGTGTGCATCACAGATCACATTTCACGTGCACTTTCGCATTTTATTAATTATCAGTATTACACTAGGGGAGTTTCCCTCTCCATCTTTGTATTTCCATCCAGCGCTACCACAGTTTATTCTGGCTCAGAATAATATTTGGATTTTTGTTGCACTTCTTGAGAGGAGATTGGGCAGATCGCCTCATTTGGTTTGAGCACAGGAGTAAGAAGGTTGGATTAACAAGTACTTCCAGCACTTTGGTAACAGACTTTTTTATTGGGACTAAAAAGGACTTATTAATTGGACTGAGAGAACATTTATTTAATTTATTTATTTATATATTCATTGCACAGGGCGCTATACCTTAATCACTTCCATTACCTTTATACAGACTTTTCTTTCTGGAGTAGGGTTGAGTGGGACTAAGGGTGGAATTCACGATTGTGCGAAGTGAGCTCTGAATCCTTCGGCTCACTTTGCACAGACTGTTATGCGCTCGCTGATGTCCTGCATGCAGACATCAGCGAGCGCTTTAAAGGGATTCCAGTCTCGGCGAGACCAAAAGAGTCGCCTCGCTGAGACTGGAATCCCTTTAAAGCGTTCGCTGATGTCCGCGTGCAGGACATCAGCGAGCGCATAAAACAGTATGTGCGAAGTGATGCAAAGGATCCTGAGTTCACTTCACACATTGCTGAATTACCCCCTCAGAGATACACAGCAGACATCTCTTTTCAGCGAGCGCATAACAGTCAGTGTGAAGTGAGCCAAAGGATTCAGAGCTCACTTCGCACAATCGTGAATTCCCCCCTAAATAATGATTGACATTATAGCGCCTTCAGTCAGATCCCTTAAATCATGATCTAGCAGTGATCAGATTGGAGGAGCTATAATGTCAATCATCATTTAGCCCTACCTAACCTGGCTCAGAGAAAAGTTGGGCTGACAGGGAAGATGACAGAGAAAAATACTGTACTAAGGTATTTTTTCTTTTTTTTTTTTTTTAATGCATATATATTTACAAAAACGTTTTTCATTAATAGAACCTAAATTAGTATTAGAGTTTTGGGGTGACAGGTACACTTTTTAATATGGCAGTGGAGCTAAAAGTTTATAGTATACCAATTCATTTTATATATATATGCAGTCTGTAATTTGCCAAGCAGTGTAAAACCTTCTAAAGTCATCAAACTTTAAGTACATAGTGAAGAAAGCTTGCAAATTAAATACAAGGCAATTATGTCATCTCGTTATGCCCGCAACAAATGAATTTCTTTCTGTAATTAAAATAGAATAGTCGAGTAGCCCACAATTCCACAAAGAATTCTCTTGCATTCGATTAAGTCGCATGTACTGGGAGTTTGAGGCGTTTTCAGCGGTCTATCTACTACCTTAATGAAGATGATGATAGAAAGTATTCATTCCGATTCTTATTTTGGGAAGATCTGTATGAGCTGTATAAATTATAAGGATTGTCTATATGTGGAGGGATAACTCCCCATTAAATGTCACTTGTCTAAGCCAGAATGAAGTACAGTGGCATCCTAAAAAGATTAAAATAGGGAAATCACTGGGTCAAAATGACATATACAACGGCATCCTAAAGGAAATTAAGCATTGTCACAGAGAGACCATTATTTTTAATAGTTAAGGACAGAGGATCAGGATCAGTGTATAGCAAATATGGTACCAACATTCAAGAGGGAATCAAAAAGTGAGTACTGTAATATTTATGATAGTTTAATTGGACTAGCAGTTCATTGTTTAAGAGAGATTCCCTCTTTATCAGGTCAGAGCAGTACTAAAGGATACACAGTTTGTAACATTCAGTATTTAAAGTCTGAGGCACTGACAAACTGCTAAAAAGGGCAAGTGTTAAGGTAATAAAATCAAAGGAGATAGAAGATAAAGGCAGTATAATGTGGAGTGAGCACAGTGTGGTTAATGGCAAGAGCTGATTAACAAGATAAACTGAGGGGAGAATTGGTAATAGAAAAGAAAACAAATACACAACTTTGATCTTACTTATAATATCTTAGAAAACCAATGTCAATGTCCACAGTTCAAAAAATGTTATTCAACTGGATAATACAGCTTTATTTACAGTTTTATTACTAGACATGCAATATCTACAGATGCCAGCATGCCATGAGCATGGAGTGCCCGGTTTGCCATTTTAAACTTAGTATTTATGTGTTTCTCTGTGAAGCTGTACGGTTTGATCCATTAGTAAACAACCTATTTTGTGCTTGTATTATTAAAAGAATGAATGAAGAACAGTGTGAATAAAGGAGTGAACCCTTTGCATTTCAACTGACATTTCATTTTCTCTGTAAATGTAAAGTCAATAAAAACATGTTTAGTAAATTTGTTTTCTTCTCATCTCTCTTCACAATCCACCATCATTATTTTCTTAAAGGACCTAGAATTATCCTTCTTTTTGTATTATTTTTATTATAAATAACATTTTGGAGTTTGTTTTACTGTCTTTGGCAACGTCCTTCTGACAGGTATATCTTTCTCTTGTATGTAGGCTGTAAATCATTTCAATAATTCTACCATGCCTTTTGTATTGTGAATTAATGTCTTCTATTATAGTCATTTCAAAGTCTCTAATATGGAAGAGCCCATATTATTTAATGCATTCATTAGTCAAAAACCTTTTTTTTTACTTTTATAAATTGCCCCCTTGGTATCCTTTAAGTCTAAAAATTGCAGTCCCTGGCTGCTTGGTTCATTAAAAAGTATAAGAAGTTAGACGTCCAGATTACTCCAAGTTAATATTTTTTATTGTGCCATCTGATGATGGGAGGATTTGTTTCCCCCCCCCCAAAAAAAAGTTATATGTAAAGATGGCACAATAAAATATATTGATTTGGAGTAATCTGGACGCCTACTTTCCTATACAGTACTTCCTTATACTTGAGGGTGGGTTAATTCCTCTAGCTGTCCAGCAGGCAACAGATGCTCTGGTTTGTGCAAAAGAATTGGATTACTTGTTTCATAAACTCATTGATTTGAAAACCACCACCTGTCTATTGACGACTGTTGATTTTAGGATTCATTATATCTGCTTTGTTGGCTACTACTTTAACATTCAGTTTTTAATATCAATGTTTCATGGAACATAATAATAGTTTATAAGGCTGAAATAAGCCTATTGTACTGCATTGTTGCAGTGTGGATCCAAAGGAGGGCAAAATACCAAAGAGGCAAAGACCAATTAACCTTATGCTTGGGGGGGGGGAAAAAATACTTCCCGACTCCAAATATGGCAATCAGAATAATTCACTGGATCAGCCCAGCCCCCAGGTATCTAGTACTCATAACATGTAATATTTCTGCACTTATGGAAAGCATCCAGACCCCTTCTGAATTCTTTTATGGAATCCACAGTGTCCCCTTCATCAGGAAGAGATTCCCATAACCTCACTGCTCTTACAGTAAAGAACCCCGTTGTATATCTGTGCAGAAACTTTCTCTCCTTGACACAGAGGATATGCCCTCTTAATTATAGCTACAGTTCTTGAGAAAATCATTGGAAATTTAAAAGGGAGCTGTCATGAACCTTAGAAAAAAAATGTAATTTTACCCATTGTTTCAGTGTTGTAATCCTAAAATGTTGCCTTTTTATATAATCTTATTTAATATCCTCCATACTCGTGCTATTTTGTTTTTATCATTGAATATACAGCTTTCATTACAGTACATATTTAAAGAGTCCCATGGTTTTGATATTTTCTGTCTGTGCAATGATTTGTTAGCCTAAACAAATCAGCTCAGAGCTAGAGATTAATAAAATGTTATCAGTATAGATATTATTAGTTACCTAAGATATATTGCTCAAATGTAATGTTTATGTAATAAGTTGATTATAAATGTATTAAACTAGGATGACACAATACTAACCTGTTTTGCAAATACATGTATAAAGAAAGATTTCTCTGCAGGTTGCGCATACGGTGCTCGCTTTATTTGTTTGTATGCTAAGTATTTAAATGTGATATTGAAATAATTAGAGTACAAATGGTTTCCTTCTTTTTTTCCCCTTGCAGCTCGATCTCCAGTGTTCAGTGCAATGTTTGAACATGAGATGGAAGAAAGTAAAAAGGTATTTTTTTTCACATCGGGGCATATAAATCCACTCATGTTTTTAAGCCAAGAGTCAGATGTTCTTGATTGAATGATACAATTTATTCCAGAATAAAGGCTTGTTGCTCCTCATTCTGGCTTGATGGTTTGGACAGAATTTTTTCTCCATCGACCTTGTTTTTCTTAATACTGTATTTCATAGAATTAGCTGATCTGTTCACTCCTTTTTCAGCCAGTGATGGCTCAACAATGGTTTAAAAAATGTTGAATAGCATTATGGTGTCAATGAAACCACGTCAGTCCTGTACCCCTAATAGCACTATGGTGTAATTGTTTATACAGAAGTGCCATTTGGTAAACTAAATCAGGACCACACAAGCTGTCAGACTTTCCTTTAAGTGTAACAATCTTAATGGGATATTTTAGACACAATAATGCTTTTGTATGGCAATGCTTGCAGAGAGGCTGTAGTTTCTCTATGTATTATAGACTGGTAAAAGCTACAGCATAATATAACAGTTGTAGCATGAATCATGGACTTTATGCACTCTTTAATTCTGCTATAGTAGAGGTACATTAGGCTGTGTGCAGTTAGCCTTGATATAATTTCCATTTAATCTCTGACCTGTTAAAGTATTTGGATTAATGATGGGAAAGGAACTGAGTTTATGATAAGGAGTTAGATATTAGAGAGTTTAATAAAGATTATTGTTTGATGCAAAGGCCTAACTTTGTGTGGATGCAGAGCAAGCAATAAGTCCGGACTCTACAGTCTATTCTTATTAGTGGGGAAAGCACATACCTATGTGAGACCGGACAATATTTTACTGCTTGTACCAGCCATCGCTGACTTTCTTTAACATCCTCCACAAAAAAATCCTTATCTGGATGGAGAAAAATCATTACATTCTTTCTAATTCAGCCAATGATTCACTTATCCTAGAATCGAGTTGAGATAAAAGATGTGGAGCCTGACGTGTTTAAGGAAATGATGTGTTTCATATATACTGGGAAAGCTTCCAATCTAGACAAAATGGCCGATGATTTATTGGCAGCAGCAGACAAGGTAAGATTGAAGCAGAACCGTAATGTAGATTGAATTTTGAATCTTGTGGCAGACAGAAGCTTGCATACGTGCAATGTGCTCATTTAAACATTTAAATGGGACTTTTAAAACGTATGGGAAACTTTATGATTTCATTTGATGTGTCCCTCTGTTTATTACTGGGTATGTAGTTGATGATCGCTTATTTTGTTTAAAACTGAAAAGCGGAATTACTTTTTTAAAAGGAACAGTTCAGTCTGCGATAGTTAGTTAATTGTCTGTCTAATTACTGCTGTTAAATAAATTCACCCCTCTTTTCCCTATTTCTCTTCAGTCTGTCTGTAATATGAATATATTAAGATTGAGACCTTTTGATTGGATTCTTGGAATTCTTAAGCTTTTAGTCAAATCCCTGGCTTAAGATTTCAGGCTGAGCTGTTGAAGAGGACATAAGAGAGAAATAAAATGCTGTAAGAAACTGGTAGTAAATTAAAAGCTTGATAATATTATACACAGGTAAAATAATTTATTTAACTGTGATGGCAAACAATTATTGATGTATAAACTGTTTAAATTCTTCTGCTTAATTAAGCCTTGATTTGCACATGCACATTAACTCATCGCAACAAATCAACAGTTAGGTTGGATCCATCTAATGCAGTAATTATTATAGCTCATTAGTTAAAAACCATTCTGAAATACTATATTTACGGTGAACCTTAGCGGGGATGGTAAAAACGGACAACACCCAATATACACATATTTAGAACAGAAATAATATCAGAATTAAAGTTTTCTTTAGATAATAGGGAAGAATTAAATTGGCCACACCAGTCCTTTCTGCATGATCTTTCTTAATCATTTTTCAAAAGTTCTAATGGGACAAATAGATCAAGTCAAGGTTACATTTAGGTGACTTATCTATGACCACTACATTATTTGCATGTTTTGTTTTCTCTTTTGGGAGTGATTGCACTGATCTTTCACTGCTCTCTCCCGCACCTCACCACTGAAGGAGTGTTTTGTTAAATCTTTATGCACTGTGCCAAACCATCTCTTTCTGGAAGGTTCATGTACCCCTGTTATTGTTAAGGTGCAAGGACAGGAAAAAGAAATCATTAGTTAAATATGAAAATCAAACCAGCACTAGAAACCCAGTGAAGTACATTTGGAGGAGTCATTGTTCGATTGGAATTCAGATCCAAGGACAGAGCTACGGAGGTTCACTGCAGATATTTGGTGCAGTTGCCCAGCAAACGTATTGCAAGGCTTTACTGCTAAATACGTTCTTACTCATGCAGACCTTTAGCTCCAAAATAAGCTAGACAGACAAGCTGTGAGCCTTTAATGGGTTGCCACCTTTTGTCAGAGAGCAGTAACCTAACTGTGAATACAATGGAGCCGGGACCACAGTGAGTAGGGTATCTGCACTGGGCTCAACAAAAGAACAGCAACAAGAAATAAAGGGAGGGCAAGTAAAAAAGAGAATCACAGGGGGGGTTATTCACTAAAGTCTGAATTGTTGCGTATAGGTGCGAATTTGCCAGATAAAGACAGTCACAATAGACTACTACTGTCGCAGTCGCATCTTTATAATGAGAATATTGTCGCAGTCATGACTTTATTATTGGGAAAATTGCCGCAATCTTAACATTTAAAAAAATTGTTGCGACTTGACAATGGGGAAATTGTCGCAGATTTACTATGGGAATCCTCTGTTTGCGAATTCGACAGTCGAATTCGCACCTTAGTGAATAACCCCCTAAATCGGAAGAGAGGAGGAAGGGGGGACACTATAAGCCAATTTGTGTCTTGCCAGCTCTTGCAGAATTGCATTTCTCAGGGGGAGAGCCCAGGCATCTGTACTTGGCAACCAATGATAACAAGTTGGCTGTTCCTACTGCTGGGGAATTTGAGGAAAAAGATAATAGAAAGGAATTGTGTAGGTAAGGAGATGACGTGTGCTCGCAGGCTAAAACATTTGAATTTAGAGGCACAAAGAGGGAACAAAATATCACACTCTGAAATATGATGATGTCACCGGCGAAAGGAGAACTGATATTTGAGGGAACTTGGTCAGGCAAGTGTGCCAGCAATTAGAAGCGAAGGAGGCACATGTGAATCTTATTGCTGCATATACTTTTTTGCTTCTTGCAGTATGCTCTGGAACGCCTAAAAGTCATGTGTGAGGAAGCTCTGTGCAGTAACCTGTCTGTAGAAAATGCAGCAGAAATTCTCATTTTGGCCGATTTACACAGTGCAGACCAACTCAAAACGCAGGCTGTGGACTTCATCAATTAGTGAGTATGGCAAAAAAGAAGAATGAGACAGTGCCCAGAAAAAGCAAACCGTTGTAATGTGTCAAATGTTACTGTGCAGCCATTGACTGGTAAAGTGATATTCAGCCTTTGACAGCATTTACAGTTTGATTTACATGACAAATAGTTTCATGTCCTGTGTTTATCCCTTTATTATGTTTACAAGATGCTATGTTCATTGCATTAACATTTGCTATCATCAGAGCTTGAATGACTATAATCTCCATTGCTGGGGACCCTGATTTATCCCTGACAAACACATTTCCCCCCTAGTGTTTGAGCTGATATAGGATCTTTATTACACTTCTACTTAGTATACACTTATTTATTGCAACTTGCAGTGATTATGGCTACCTGTCCTGGATCCGGAGAATGCCCCAGAGGACGTTTATTGTTATCTTTTACTAACAAATGGAAAAATTGCTGTGTAAAGGAGCCAAATGTCAAACCCTTCAAAAGCGTAAAAAATTATATGGCAATTGTGTGTACAGTTGCTACGTAGATATGGGGGGGCACAGTAGCAAGCGGTAGATTAATAAAACTTTTAGATATGGCAGTACTCAATTATGGAACTGAAAATTGTCTGGGCTAGACAGACGAAAATCATGCCTCAAAGGGACAATGTAAATCTCACATTTTTTTTTTTAGTAGATGGACTATCTTGATGGGCTGCATGAGCAACTACTAGGGTACAGAGTTGATTAACAGTTATGCCCATGGATAGATGTAAAATTCAAGCTAAAGTTCCTGTTTATGCCTTTGATTTTTCATTTGTTACTTCAAGTCAACCCAATGTGGTTTTAATTCAGTAACTTACTCTGTTCCATTTCTTGCTGTTTCCTTAGCCATGCGTCTGATGTCATGGAAACCTCCGGATGGAAGTCCATGGTGGTCTCTCACCCACACCTGGTAGCTGAAGCCTATCGCTCACTAGCATCTGCCCAGTGCCCTTTCTTGGGTCCTCCTCGCAAGCGCCTGAAGCAATCCTAAAGCTCCAATGTGGATTATCCCAACTTTTTGTTCCTGGAGCCACTCTCCATTTTCTCAAAGCATGAGAGACATTTGATGAGGGAGACATGGTTGGAGGTTTCTTTCTTTACCTCTCCCACATTGTAAGTGTGATTCGCCACCCCACTCCCCATGCCAAGTCGGCTGGACTAAAACTCCTCTCTACCATATTCCGAGTGAGGAGCAGGGGGTATGATGGATGTGCCCTGAACTTGCGGAAAAAAATTATTTTATATTTTATGGATGGTCGGTGCATTACCGACTAGGACTTTCCTGTTATTTATAGGGGCGGAGAGAAGCTCTAACTAGCCGGTCCTTTTTTCTTCCCCCCCCCCAGAGAACTTATGAAATTTAAGGGCTGAGCTTTTTCGATGGCTCCTCTCCCATTTGTTTTTTTTTCTTTTCCCTTGAAAAATTATGGAGTCAAAGGCTGGCACGACTTACACCATGAACTCTGGGATACATTTTATTTTCTTTGTTGCGATTTCCTCATTCCTCTATTCTGTATCCACTCCCGTTGCTTTTATTTTCCGTTTTTTTTTTTTTTTTAAACGCCTTTGTTATCGTTTTGATTTTAATCCTTCTCCCTTCCCCTGTTTCCATTTTCAAGCTTTACCCCTCTTCCTAATTATACATATTTCCAACTTCAGCTTAAGGAGTCTCCGCTGATGCTTCAAAGCCTTTAGATTTATTTTGAGAATATAATTATAATTCCTATTTTGTATGATGAAGTACAATCCTTTAAGCGTCTAATATCCTTTTAAGTTTAAGTTTTTGAACACAGCGTCCATGGGGGATGTTGATGATCTTCTGGTCTAGGTTTTGTTACGAGTTAGGCACATGCATGTGACATCACAAAGTCAAGCACTTGAAAAGCTGGCTATAGAGTTCAAATTTAATACAATGAAAACCATAATTTGTGCTTTCTAACAAGGCTTCTGGCAACCCCAGCTAATATATCTCCTCATTCTCTGACAATAAAACAAAACAAAAGTTTGCAGGGCTTAAAGGGAAACAATAGCTAAAATGTAAGTTGCCCCATGTGAATATTTTGAAATATATGTACGCATGAAAGTTTTATAAACCGGACATACTGAAATTGTTTTTTTTTTTTTTTTTTTTTTTTTTTTTTTTTTTTAGTAGTCAACAGCACTGTTCTTATAGGAGCCAGCTCCATTAGAACTCTACTTCTTCTTCCATCTTATTAACAGGGGGGGGGAGACATTTTTTACAAAAATTGTTTATTGTAAAAACAAACAAAAAAAAAAAAAAAACTAGGACAAATTCACTATTAGAAATAGCATTCCTATTCCTCCTATACTTATTTTAGAGATTTCAGATATCTTCAAGCGATACTTTCTTCAAAAGAAAAGGTTTTGTCTGTGCCTGAAACCAATGTGTTAAAAGTAGGATTGTCTTGAGGATTTTTTTAAGTTTGTTTGTTTGTTTGTTTTTTTAAGAAAAAAATGATGCTTACTCTTTTTTTGCTTTCGTGAAGGGCTGTAGTGCCAAGCATTAATATGACCGATACTGTTTTTTTTCTTGTAAAGACAAAGTGGTCTTTTCTTTAGGACTGGGATTTGATATAGGAGCAGAATTGGAATTTACAGACCTAGAACAAGACCATCTTAACTGAAATGTTCGGCATTTACATTAATATTAGTACAGTTTGAATTAAATGCCGTCACAGAGAACATGAATCGACACCCTGAACGACAAAGGCTAAGTGCAGACTTTCCTGGCTCTTCTTTCCTCCAGGGCTGCTTATCAGGAGCAGATTTAAAGGTCCAGTATGGATTGAACAGAAAGAGCCAATCACTTAGTCGGCTCTTTACTCAGCTCCTTATCAGCAGCGCGAGAGGAAGGCAGAGTCTGTGAAGTCTGCGCTAGTGCTGCGACTAGGCAGGCAGAGTGCTAAGGGGACTCCCTTGAAGTTGGGTGGGTATTAGGAGGGTTCTGGGGTGAACAGTGCTTGGGCCTCATTAAGTTTGCCAAGGGCCCCAGTCCATCTAAAAACAGCTCTATTGTCACTGATTTCTTCACCTAAGAATGAACTAGAAATACCTGCAAGCAGGGCACAGGTCACTTTTACCACTTAAATGCACAATAGAGCACTTTTTGGGTAAAATTGTGAATGTGCTATGTTGCACTTTACCTAGCTCATAGAACTAGATAAATCAAAGTTAATTATCATCCCCAAACACAAAGCTGTTTATACTTGTATAGAAGTCTTAGTCATTACAAAACAGGATCATTCTATTTCAACAGTATCCCTTGGGTTCCGCAGAATCACAGAAAGGTTTAAAAATATACAAATGTTACAAAGCACTCGTACATAGGAGCGACATGTACAACAGACACGGCTGACTACGCATTGACTGTATTGTATACAGAATCTTCTGTTTAAAAAAAAAAAAAAAAAGTTTAGTCAGCAGGACCTTTAATAACATTACATGCTGAAAAATAGTTCCCGCAATAAAACCATGTCCGTTATAGAATTATTTGTAATCGTATTAAAAGCTCTTTCCTCTGGGAGCAGTTTATTTTTTTTCTACAATGAGAAACTTTCCATTAATTGTTGATTATATGACTGAATAATAATAATAATCCATTCTGTGCTTGTCACCATAAAGACTGGGAGGTGACTAAAACTTAACATCCCAGTATAAGAGATGCAAATTGTAATATGGAAGATAATTTGAATTTCATTACTTATACTAAAAAAGAAAAAGTGGAGCTACTATGATATGCACAAAATGTATTACTTTTGGTTTGTCTGTAACTAAACAGCCAGAGTTTCCAGATCTTGTGACCTCTACTGTATCTGTTGAAAAGCCTTAGTTATTTATTCTGTCTTGCGATGTTCTGGATACTTCGTGAAATTTAAAAATCATTTTCACCATAAAAGGATACGCGCCCCCAAAACTAAAGTTTGTCGAGATGGTAACATCCACTAATGAAAGTGCCCCATATGTGGTTGTGTTATATTTATTTTCTCTACACATCTTCATCATTTCTACAAAAATGTTATATTTTTTATTGCAAAATGCATTTAGCTTCACTCTGCAGGGTTTTTAGTCCCGAGTCATAAAAATAATGGCAGTAATTCCTTTGTAACAGAAGAGAGATGTCTGCAGGCGGTAAGATAAGAAGAGGACGAGCCAATCAAATCCAGAGCTTGGCTGCAAAGAAAATATTTTTTAAGTACTTAAAAGGAGCTGATGCTGTGTCCACGCAAAAGAGGACTTTTACATTTTTTTGATGTTACTGGTCCTTAAAAGGGAATCCTCCAGTTTATGTAAAAATCCACCATGCTGTAACGGATATCAAATAAATTAATTTTCAGAGTTATTTCATTGATGGTAATGCTTTCTTATTCTACTCCTTCAGTCTAACATTTTTTTTTCTCTCTCATGGAACCAAATCAAACATGCTTCTTGTCCTGACGGAAAGCTTTAAGCACTGATTGGAGAGCTTAGCTGTATACCAGCTGACTGATTTTTCTGCCAGCAATATGGATATTTGGTTACACAAGGGGAAAAAAATTGTTTAGTTGAGAAGTACAGTGAGAAAACATTAAGATTAACTTAAATGCAAGAAAAAAAATAATACCATGGAACATTGATCAGACAAAAATATTTAGTCTCAACTGCTGCATGTTGCACACTACAAGGGCAATTTCTTCTTTTCAAGTAAAGCCATTATACATTTATTAAATATGCAAAAAGTCCAGGTGCAGTTTATTAACTGGAACATTGTTAATGACAACTTGGTGATTCGCTGATTGGAAGAACCACACTGCATTGGGTTAGAGAAGCAGTCGGCAAAGTTAAATGAGGAGGGAGCCGTTTTGCTCCCTCCTTCAGTGGTGACTATTTTTAAGTGAGCCGCAAAGGTGTGTGTGGGGGGGGAGCGCACTTATCCTGACCACATCACCTGCTGACGGCCAATCAAAAGAGGTGTCTGTCATGCGCGGAGGTTCGGATGCGCGCTCCGAGCCACAACAATACAACTAAAGAGCTGCAAGTGGTTCGCGAGCCATACATGGCTGACCGCTGGGTTAGAGTAAATAAAGCACACCGTAAGACAGAGTGGATAATGAAATTAGGTAGGCTTTGTGCAGGAAATGGGAACTGGTGAGATGAAAGAACCTTTCATCTCATGAAAGTGAGATATTAAAGGAAAACTAAAGGTTTGTTAAGAGGTGATTTTGTTTGTCAAGTAGGGGTTAATTTACTTACGGAGCATGTCCTTTCTCCAGAGCTGCTGCCTGTTCTATGTTCAAGCCCATTGTGTTTTCTTCAGTTCCAATGATCCACTCCACTTCTTCTTTAACAATTGCATGGAGCAACTGCAGAAGCAGTATTCTGATTTAATACTTCTGCACTTGCTTACATCAATGATGTCGAAGAGGAGGTCTGAACTTGAAAGGGATTGCAATGCTGGAAATGAAATGATCATCTTTAATGCAGAGCAGAAGGCAGCTCTGGATAAAAGACACACTCATGTCTGCAATTCACCTTTACAGCCTTTTTGCATCTTCTGGACTGTCAAGATCATGTGTGGTTAAAATGGAATTGCTGCTGAACTGCAATTTTAGATCTTCCTTACATTAGTAATGAATGATTATGAATTGTGTCGACATGCACAGCAATTCAGATTAATAAGTCCAACTTCTTTATTGGGGTAAAAACTTATATTTGTTCCTATATAGGTGTATGCATGTGATAATACTATATACACTTATCAAGCATAATATAAAAATCACTGATGGGTTAACAAAATAGCATTGATAATCACATTACAATGGCATCTGTCAATAAGTGGGATATATTAGGACGAAAATAAAAAGAAGGATCTTGAAGCTATGTTGGAAGCAGGCAAAATGGGCAAGTAAATGTATCATAGCATAGCTGACAAAGGCCAAATTCTGATGGCTTCAAAACTGAGTCAGATCATACCCAAGATGGAAAGTTCTGTAGGTGTTCCTGGTACGCAGTGGTTCGTACCTACTAAAAGACCTAGACAGTGTGCTATAGTCAGAGTAATTAGCACCTGTGGCTCACTGATGACCATTCCAGTCCATGTAGGCACATCTTCCCAATTTACAGGACTTGTTGCTAAAGTCTTGTCCAGATCCCACAGTACACCTTCAGAGAGTCCATGCTTGAATCGATCAGAATTTCTTATGGTTGTGTGTATAAAATCAGCCTCTTAATTCCATACTGTATTCATTTTAAAGAAGTTTATTACAGCAGGTTTTCACTTTTATATTCGTATATTCTTTTCATTAGAAAATTAACTTTCTAAAACTGTTTCTGGTTCTAGAAAATTTTGTCCAACCACAGCTTTAATTTCCAAAAGAAGCTATCAATATTATTTGATTCTTCATTCCATTCAATGTGTTTTTTTTTTAAAAATATAATTTAGACTAAGTCTCAAATTGTAATCCTTGTAATGATGTTTGGTATATCATTTATTAACAATCTCATTTTTAATACAATCTTATAAAGATTCCATATCTTTGCTCACAACCCCCCTCCCCCCCCAAAGATAATAGAGTGAGGATCATGGGTGTGCCAGAAAATAAATGGGAGTATTTAAAAATGGAAGATATGTGGATGATGATATCCTTTTATACTTTGAATGTCATGTATTTTTTGACTGTTTTTATTCTTCAGTACTGTGCAAAAGTTCTTGGTAGATATGAATTAGTGCTGGCAAAATAAGTGTGTTCAAAAATAGAGGTGTTAATCGTTTGTCAGTTTAATTGCATAGTCAATGGGGAAAAAAAAGTGGTTTACATCAAATTAATATTCAGTGTGACAACTCTTTTTGCTTTCAAAACAGCATCAGTTCTAGGTTTACTTGCACACGTTTTTTGTTTTTTTTGACAAACGCGTTGGAGAACTAACAGCAGATCCTGTGTGAATGTAGACCTGCTCAAATATTTCAAGTAATCCCTGACGGACTCATTGAGA
>WMED01005583.1:1490-19356 GCA_019650415.1 Pipa parva
TACAGAGCCAAAACAAAAGGCTACAGTACCCATATATAATACCTTTGACATAATTGGTACTTCTCAAGTATCCATCTTGTTTTATCCAGGACCAGTTCCCATTGAGGCTCTCCCAAAGTATATTCAACTTCAAACCTGTATGGCATTCCTAAGAAAAAATAACTAAAATGTTAGCAGCAACCTCCTCATTCATCGATCAAAATGAATATAAAATTGTTTAGTTTAGAACTAAAATTGCTTTTGAAGGGACAGATAAGCATAAGAAAGCTGATCCTTCAAATAGCAATATCCTGTGTCATCCTTGGGCAACATGTTGGAAAAAGCAAGGGAATGTACCACAGAACTCTTTAGGTATTTCTCATCATAGCTGTAAAGTTTCCAATTTTTACTCAAAACTCAGGATTTGCAAAGTTCTCTGTTTTCTTGGGTCCACCTTAACCATTCTGCTAGGTGCAGCCCCACACTTGGTCTGATACAAATTATGTCAAAGCCCCATCCACCCCAGATATCCTATCCATTAGACCTGTCTTCCAGGTCCAGGAAGCCAGAGAGACCCGAAGAATGTTTCACATTTTTCTCCCAATGCTGATGAGAAAGTAGGTGGAGCTGACCATTCCACTTTAAAATTTTGCCTAATACATTTGTTGGACCTTGAAAAATAAGAGTCTCATGATACTCCTTGGTGCCTTTGGAATTCACGCAACAACAATTTTATTTATTCATAGTCAATGGAAACTGCTGGAGAGTACTACACTGTACATAAAAAAAAAAAAAAAAATGCATTCAACCAAATACCATAATAAAATTTATCACTACATAGGCTTGAAGAGGCGGACCTCTTCAAATAAGGAAATTGTATGAAGGGATGAGATAGATATACTTACTGTAAGACCTATCCTCGCTAAGGTCATCACTAATGATAAGACAGGACACCTGGGACTTAGGATATGGGTTGCTGAGATTGTAGGGACTTATAATCATTCCCAAAAACTTTGCTCCACCACGAGAAAAATAATTCTACAACAAGAAATCAGGACAGCAATAAAAGTTCTGAGAGTGACAAAATGATCATGTACTATAGTGAATACATGCTTGGTATAATTCTGTGAACAAACCATCTCATTTTTATTTATAACATAATATGACCAGAGCATAGTGAAAGTAGTTTTCACTGTTGGCAGCCACAAGGTTAATCAGTTGCAAAGTATTTTCAAAATAACCCAAGCCAGTGATTTTCAACCGGGGTTCCGTGAGGACAACCCAGGAGTTCCCTGACACTCTGCATGCAGATAGGCAGGTTAGCCGGGATACGTTCCCGATCACTGTCAGACAATACAGACGTCAGCGATCGGGACTGTATCCTGGCTAACAGTGATCTGACAGTGATCAGAGTAGGGGTTCCTCCAGAAATCTGATGACACCAAAGGGTTCCCCTGGAGAGAAAAGGTTGAAAAACACTGACCTAAGCAATGCATAGACCTAAGCAATGCATAGTAGCATTGTTTACTCTAAGGTTTGCACTTGTTTTTACACTTGATAAAGGGCATAAGATCCAAAACATGTAGTGTTTATACATTCACCCAATAAAAGGGTTGCAGCACAGCTGACTGTGAGTGGTTCTTCATTTCAATTATTTTGATATATGTTTGGGAGACTGCATGGTGCTCTAACGAAGGAACCTGCACTTTATTAATAATTACATCACCCATCTCAGACCCAGGGAAAACCTGTACAATATAGGATTAGTAGCATAGCTGCCCATCAGTTACCATATACAGTATGTTGCCCAGTAAGCCTCTGTTAATTTGTACATTACAGAGTTACTCAGCAGTAACACTGCACATTACACAGTAGCCTATTTCTCCAAAAGTAAAACAGGACATAGATCATCAGGCCATTTAACCCATCGGGTATACTACACAATGTTCAGTAGGTCAGCTGCATATCACTTACATTGCACATGCTTCAACCGTTGCTTTGTTACATTGCACATTGTTCATTAAACAATCTGCTGATCACTTATGCTATGTAACTTATCATCTGAATTTGGTATGCCAACCCATAACTTCTGTCCTGCATTTCTGCTTCTTAGAAAATATTAAAAGAAACAGGATCCCTGATATTCTAATGTTTACTGTTAAAGCAATAAATAATTTGGTATGATTTTACCATAAGTGTACCTGTCACCTTAGAACTCTAATACAGGTAGTCCTCGACTTACGACGTTGATCCGTTCTTACGCGGCGTTGTAAACTGAATTTCGATGTAAGTCGGATCATACGTTCATACAGTATGGTTGCACACAGTTCGACTTACGTCGCAAAACCGTGTAAGTCGGAACAAGGCATGGTTGCACGCAGTTCGACTTATGTTGCAAAACCGTGTAAGTCGGAACAAGGGATCGTATAAAGAGTCGTAACCCCGAAACGAAGTAACTCGAGGCCGTCGTAACCCGAGGACTACCTGTACTAATTTAGGTTCTATTAATGAAAATATATATATATATGTATGTAAAAAATGTACCGAGTCAGGTAGGTAGGGCAAAATGATTACTGACATTATAGCTCCTCCAATCAGATCCCTTAAATCACGATCTAGCAGGGATCTGATTGGAGGAGCTATAATGTCAATCATCATTTAGCCCCACCCACCAGACTCAGGAAAAAAAGGCAGGTTGACAGGGAAGATGACAGAGAGAAACGCTGTATAAAGGTTTACAAATACATTTTTTTCATACATATACAAAAACGTTTATTTAATTAGTAGAACCTAAATTAGTATTAGTTTTGAGGTGACAGGTGTACTTTAATAGTAAAAAGTCACTTTAAAAAGACAGTAACTAACTTTTTTCTCTATGAGCACTGAGGAAGTAGATGCAGAAATGTCCCTCATTCAGTGAACTGACAAGCAGGAATCATTCTTATGTATGTATATATAATTTTATTTATAAAACACCACAAATTTACATAGCACTGTGTAATTCAGCTATACAAATATAATACAGACATGATGGACATTTCTGCATCTACTTCCTCAGCGCTCATAGAGAAAAAAGTTAGTTACTAATATGTAAGTCTTCCTCCCATTTAGACTGGTTGACACAAGAGGTTGGAGGTCCCTGTCCTGTCGAGCAACCAGTCTAAATGGGAGGAAGACTTACATACACAGATAGAAGGGTAATAAGAGCTGCAACAATGTGTTGAAACACATAAATAAATACAAATATTAACCATAAATAACTAATTAAGGATTAAATAAATTAAATACTGTACTGTACATAAAAATCAGTGATAAATATCAATGCTAGTGCTCCAAAAGGTAGGATTTCAGTTTGGTTTTATCTGGAGAAGATAAAGGGGTATATAATTCCAAATGTGGAGGGCAGAGAGAGAAAGGGTTTAAGACGAGAGAGGGCACTACTGATTTGTGTCATGCAAAGTTGGTTGCTTTGGGAGGAGTGCAACTGACGTTGAGGAATGTACGGGCATACAAGTGAGGAAATGTAGGAAGGGGCAACTGAGTGAAGTGCCTTAAATGTCAAAAGGAGAACACTGTAAACGATACGTTTGCTTACAGGGAGCAGAGAGAGACTGGGAGAAAGGCTGTCCCCTCTGTGGACATTGGAGTTATGTCAATACAAAAGTTCAAAAATTTGTCAGGTCCACTTATTGCCCAGTCCAGAGAAAAGAGGAGGTAGTCTATTCTGAGCTGAACATTTTTATCTAGCTTGGCTAGTCTCCCTTATCTCCTGGTCTCTCCATCTGCTGACCCCAAGACAAATCAGAGTGATCAGAGCCACAGAGGAATCATTGTGACTACTCTAATAATGAATGCCCCCATGTCCAGTTGCAGGGGATGCATGAAATTCTGAGATGGGATTTTAGTTTAAGGTTTTGTTTACTAACTTCACATTGTATGTATAATTTTATTTATAAAGCTCCACAAATTTACACAGCGCTGTACAATTCAGCAATACAAGTACAATAGAGACATGGGAAAAGTGCATTAAACAATACAAGTAAAATATCACAAGGATATATCACTTTAAGTGCTAGGCTGTGGTTCATACAGGAGGTTGGAATTCCCTGCCCCATAGAGCTTACAACCAAAGTGGGAGGAAGACTTACATACACAGATAGAAGGACAATAAGAGCTGTAGAATGCACTGAATTAAAAATTTTATAGCATAGACAGAACAACAACTTATGTGATTCACACTACATGCTACTAAGCATGTAAAAAGGCATAACCATACTCAAGCCTTTATTGCTTGCTCTAGAGAACTATGTTTGGACCTCTGAGATCCATGATAGTGTATGGACCTACATGCCAAGTTGTCATAACTATTGATTTGCACAAAATGACATGCAGATATAAATTAGCCTTATAGTGGTGAAATATACAATAACTTCATACCAAAAAGAAATAAATATTTAAAGGACCAGCCACGCCACATTTCACCATACCTGATACTTTGCTTGGGTGTCAATATCTCTAATGGAGGGATTGGGATCAAAGGAAGGATGCGAGTGGTACCATCCCATAACTTTGTAACCTCGCGAAGCCAAAGCCTCTGATGCTTGTGTCTGTGAGACAGGGTCCATCTCACATTGCAAGCCAGTACTTAGGCTATTGCATGGCTCTGCTGTACAAATCTGAAAAAAAAAGTTGCAATTTACATAAAAAAAAAATAATTATTAGTGAAATTTAATAAAAAGACTCCCATCACATACAGGGGCTTATTCAATGTGAGAATTTGACTGTTGTAGTGAATTTTCATCACTTTGGGTTGCCATGCTCAGATTCTCTACTCCTTATTCACTAAACAGAGGATTCCCATAGCGAAGACGTGAATGCATCAGTAGCTATCTCTCGTGCAGTATGGAGTAGTCAGTTAGACAGTAGGAGCCCTATACCGAGGAACACAGGGATGGGAAGGAAAACACACTGCTACTCTCCCAGACATACTACTGAGCAATGTAGCAATGCTGGGTAAACAATAATAAAACAGGCAAAAAAAAAAAACAAGAATAGAAAGAAAAGCTGTAACCCTCACTCACACCCAAATAGGAAAATTAAAAAATCTTTATTCAAGAAAAACTAAAAGGTTAAAAAAAAAAAAAAAGCCATATTAAAAAAAATACCTTACTGTATATTAAGTTGAAGTGCCGTTGCAGTCACTGCTTCAACTGTGCTGTAATTTCACTTCACTGAGGCAGACTTCACAGTGCTTATGCTGACACAGGAGCTAGCACAAAGCTCTGCCGGTGTATGGAAGTGGGTTTCAACATCATCACTTTCATTGCAGGGAAGCGTTCTCATTGGCCCCGCAATGAACGTGATGATGTTGAAACTCTTTTGCAACACTGATTCGATAAGGGGGCAGAGCTTCACACTGGCTATTGTGTCAGCCTAAGTGCTGTGAAGTCTGCCTCTGTAAAGTGAAATTACAGCATAGTTGAAGATGAGACTGCAATGGTTCATCTTAATATAAGGTATTTTTTAATATGTCCTTTTTTTTTTCCTTTACCTTTTGGTTCTCCTTTAAATACATTACGATGGTTGAAAAAAGTGAAGCCAACACATACTCAGTATCAAAAGTTAAAAGTGCTTTACCACTTGTCTACGTGAAAACAGAACAAATCCAATGCAAACAGTAAATGGGAATAGGGGAAACTCCCGAAAGACTACGTGGAAAAAGGTAACTCAGCAATGATTCCCAAAGCGGCTAGGCCATTATGGGAAAGGATCTAAAACAAGCAACAACATATAGTTTAGGATTAAATGTAGCTCTCCTGGATATGAAACAAACATAAGTTTTGTCTCTAATGAAGAGAGGCTTTTTCTTTTTTTTTATATTTTAATCTTTATGAGTGTTATAAAATTGAATACAGAAAAAAAGAAGAGAGGCTTTTTCAAGTTAAGTAATGAATTTGCTTGGTATCAAGAAAAAACATTAACACAAACTAATTGAATTTGTTGCAAGAAATATACTAATAACCTAAAATTGTTCATTCACAATGCGGAAGCTTGGCATGTGTTCATTCTAGCAGTAAAAGTATCCTCAAAAAAAAAAAAAAAAAAAAAAAAAAAAAAAAAAAAAAAAAAAAAAAATTATATATATATATATATATATATATATATATATATATATACATACATATATATATATATATATATATATACATATACATACACACACACACACACTATTGGATACATTAAAGTGCACCTGTCAACCTCAAAACTCATACTAATTTAGGTTGTACTAATGAAATAAATGTTTTTGTAAATATATTTGTATTTTAAAAAATATACCTTTATACAGCGTTTCTCTCTGTCATCTTCCCTGCCAGCCTGACTTTTCTTTCCCAAATTGGGTGAGCGGGGATAAATGATGATTGACATTATAGCAGGGATCTGATTGGAGGAGCTATAATGTCAATCATCATTTAGCCCTGCCCACCCAAAACCCAGGTTGACAGGGAAGATGACAGAGAGAAACGCTGTATAAAGGTACTTTTTTAATACATATATATTTACAAAAACGTTTATTTCATTAGTACAACCTAAATTAGGTCTGCACTTTAGGTTGCACTTTAATCTCTAATAACTAGAAAATATAATGTGTAACCGGCAAAAGGTAGATGTTAGTAACTATTAAAATAATGTAAGTAGCAGGCAGATTTTAAATATCGAGTAACTTAACTTAAATTATCCTTTATTAAAGGCAAAAGGGGGAGGAACCAGCAGGTGGTAATTGATACAGAGCACACTGTTCAAATCCCTGAGCTGTACTAAATCTGCAACAAGTCAGACTGAGTTAAAGGAGAACTGAAGCAAGAAATGAAAATTGTACAGTTTAAACAGTACCTGGTACAAGTTACAAAGCCATCAACAGCACTGGGAATAGAGCAGCACTTGTAAGCGTGAAGGGTTGGTTAACAGCACTATGTGTACTGCTCTAACAGCGCTTAGCCACTGCCCACTAACTGTAATCATGCTCAGTTCGCGTATGTGCTGTATTCACTTACACCATCAAAGGTCCTACTACATTGGGTGATATTTGAGCCTCCTAAATCGCCACTTCAATCTGGAGAAGTAAAACTGGCAAATGGGACATAGTATATCTTGTTGAATTCGCTACTGCAACAGACTTTGATGCTTGATGAATAGACAAATTACTGGTGCACACGTATGTAAAGTGTTGAAAAATACTCCAAAAACCTGCCACTGTTGTAAGCTGTCAAAATGGTATAAAATTCGCCACATCGCAGAGTTTGCTGAATACTCGAATATGGGGAAGTGGCGAATAAATGTAAACTCACACATTAACATGACTATTCAGCCTTTCATGAATAAGCCCCCAAACATACAAAACTTGATTATCATATTTCAATGAGGAAAAGTATGTTACCGGGTGGATTTATTCAGATGTTATTGCAGTTAATAGTCCTGCCATTTCCAATACCTCTTTAACATTTAGTCATGACTAATTCTGAGAGTTTCTTTTTTTTATCTCACATGTTAATCTTATAGATAAGAGAGAACAGTAATTCTTTAAAAATATTTGTATCAATACATTGCAAGAGATTCATTAGGCAGTTTGATTTGATTCCTATGACATTTAATAAAAAAATTAAAAATTCAAAACACTAACATAAGTGCAGATAATCCATCTATATGTCTATATATTTCCCAGGGAGTAAGGCCTTTTAAGTCTCCCTAGCAGCTCAGGTTTTCTCAATGACTTAAAAACATGTTTGTAAAACATCTATCTACAGCACGTTGCACACTGGCTCAAAGCATCTGCACCCTACTGACAGGGACCAGAAAGTTCATAAAAGTTCAGCCCCATGTGAGCTTGACTGGCAGCGGCTGGGGTGTCACTCACAGAGCTGAATATATTTTACATTGCAATATGTGCAGGCATAAGCAGTAATGCATCCAAAAACAAATGCACATCTTCTCTCATTGGTAAAGTATAATACAAAGTGCAGTCTTTTAATAGCTGGAGGGCCACAGGCTCAATCTTTCTTACAAAATAACAATAGAAATGAAGTATTAAAACGTGTGCCTTTCTACTTCAGAACGACAGGCTGCAAGCAGATCATTACAGTACTGCAATCACTATTTTTTTTTCTTTGTAACACACAACCAAAAACTTGCCCCTCTATAAACAAAAGTAGATAGTGTTTTATGTTTTAAACCTGTAGCTCAGCGTTTCCCAAATACCGGGTCGCGACCCGGTACCGGGCCACGGAAAGTTAAGTGCCGGGTCACGAGAGCGCTGCTCATGAATATTCATGAGCCGGCTACTTCAAGATACTACACGCATTGTACGCCTTAAAACTAGGGCGTACAATGCGTGTAGCATCATGAAGAAGCCGGCTCATGAATATTCATGAGCGGCGCTCTCGTGACCCGGCTATTTTTGTGCTTATCCTTCGTGCCGGGTCACGAAGGATAAGCGCAAAAATAACCGGGCCACGAAATTTAAAGTTTGGGAAACACTGCTGTAGCTAATAATATTCATGTGGCTAATACAGAAAAGAAACACAAAGTATTTGACAAGTTAAGAGGAAATAATGTTACAAAGTATCCAAGATTTCACAAGAAACATTTATGTTTTTCAAAATAAAAATAAAATACTTACTTCTACAATACTTTCAGATTCTGAATATCGTCCCCCTAATAAGCCAATCACCTCAGCCATGGAGACATGGGCGTGCTTTTAAAAGGTGAACACAAAACAGAAACAATAAATGAAACATTTTTTATTACATGGTTACAAATATGGATACAAATATAATTAAAATGTGTCTGCTTACCAAATCTAATATTAGCATTGCTTCAGATGCTACTTTTACATGGAATGGTGCCTGAAACCAAACAAATATGCATTGTGTAAAATTGTTATTTATTTTTATGCAGTATTTTCTTCAGATTTACAATTACATACATTTTTACCTTTTTCTCTTCACTAAATGCACAACAGGGGATCAGCTGGAAGGGGTCAAAAGAGCTAGCAAACAAAATAATTATCATTAAAAACAAGTCTGAAATGTCTGTAAAGGAAAATAACAGCTGGTTTGGTATCAAAGAACTAAAGTCTCCTAATAAATCACATTTATTCATTACACCTATATGTCAGCAACATAAACTAATATCTTTTCTTTTTAAGACAACTACTAGATCGCGTCTGCATCCATTATTTCACAAGTACATGATAGCCTTTGCAGCATTTAGCTCCACCCCTCCTGCTGAGGAAACTAGAGTCCTGGGCACTGGCTACTATAGAGCATGTGTGAAAAACAGAACTGAGTCTATGCCCCATTGATCACAGTTTAAAGGGTATAAAAAGTCTGGAGAAAACATTTCTACTTGACATGTATACATATAGAAAGCCAACTTAAACATTAAAATGATTTCGGGATCAGTAGTACTTGCCTCTATTTTAAACAGTCCTCTCCCATAGCTGTTCTGTGTACAGACTTTTGCTGTGCAGTGCTGATAAGCCTGCCCCCCCCAGTGACATCACTCACTATACAGAGCGTCATTCTTGCGGCAACCCCCCCTTAGCTAAAAAGCCTGATTCTAACCCGAGCATGCGCAGATAAGAACTGTCCAACCACCTGTGCAGTCAGTTGTGGAGAGAGAAGTCAGGGAGAGATGGGGTTGTGGCTACATGATTGCACTTCCCATACAAGGAAGTTGCTCAGAGGGAGAGAGCAGCTACAGGGGGACACTGAGCTCTGCTGAATTAAGAGGTGAATCAGGAGTTTATTAATAGTTATATTGATTGACAATAGGTAAATAGAGCTTTCCTTATAGCCAGGGTTTACGTAACCTTTAATGGACCATGAGACATTCCCCAACCAGACACTATGCATGTTAAAATTTCAGGGTTAGTTAACATGTAAATGAGGATTCATGAGATACAAGCACCAGAGATAGCACTACAGCCCAACTACTGATGTACTGATTTGCTGCTTCATAACACAGCAGTTTATGGTTAGTAGACCCTGTACGTTTTAGCATATCAGTTATGGTTAGGGAGCATTAGTTCTTCTTTAAGGCAGGGGCCACACTAGCATTTTTTTTTTTTTTTTTTTAACACTGTGCTTTTATTCCTGGTTAATGCACAGCACTACATGCTAATTTATGGTCCTTATCATTGAAAGCACTTTAATGGAAATCTATATATTTCATATCCTATTTACTCTACTAAGTAACTTTCATGCTTCAAAATAAAAACATGAGCGATGCTTAAATTTAAAAGCAAAAATGAATCTGTGTTCGAATAGTTAAGTACTACTGCAACATAAAATATTTGTTTACTTATCTATCTTCCAAGTTCCATGTTTTATTTAAATAATTTAAACAACTGATAACAGCTAACATTTGGAAAAAATAAATATATATATATATATATATATATATATATATATATATATATATATATATATATATATATATATATATATATATATATATATATATATATATATATATACATACACACACACACACACACACACACATATATCAGACCTCTTTATTTGCTTTGATCCTTTGGGGTTCTTTGAAGCTTTGACCATCTGTTCACGTCTCCTTGCTAATTCCTCAGCTGAGAGATGCTAGTAACAAAAAATATTTTTGAAAGATGATAATTAGTATATACACCAGCCATTAAATATTTCAGTAGCTGGTGCATGTTTTTATTAAAAAGTATACAAATCAATAAACTCAAGCAAAAATTGTCTCATTCCAAGAAAACATTAAACTTTTTAGAACGACAGAACATAAAATCTATTATACTGCAATAACTGTATGCTGTAACATAGTAATTGCTAGCAACATGATTGGGAGTTTGAGAAAAGGAAACATTAATGGGTGAAATTTATTAAACTCAGAAAACCCGCTCTCGGGGGGGCTTCGGAGCTCACTTCGCTGAATGGTGAATTCCCCCCTCGGTCTTTCCGAGTTTACGGAGTGAAATCTCGCATTGTTCTCAAGAGATTTTTTTTGAGTTTTCTCTCTCGATTTTTTTAATTTTTTTCGATGGAAAGGTAGCCATATTTTACATTAGTAGCATGGCTACCTTTTCATTGAAAATTTAGAAAAATCGAGATCGAAAAAAAATCTCACGTAAACAATGCAAGATTTCACTCTGTAAACTTGGAATGTCCAAGAGCGGTCTTTCTCAGTTTAATAAATTTCACCCTATTAGAGTCCTAACAACAGACAGCAATTAGACAAACCCCTGCAACAATTACACCACCAGATGTGTCATCACTACAAACATTTCACTGCCCAGAGAAATAAAGGTAATTAGCACATTTCAAATTTTCCTTATTATTTTATATTTTACCAAAAAGCTGATCCAGATCTCCTACTGCAAGGATCCCTTACAGAAATCATTTTACATGCTGCTAGACTTACTGCACACACCCTCTATAAATCACAGACTTAACACACAGCTGGTGGCTTATTTCAGCTAATAACTAAATTAATTTGTTCCTGTGTCCTTCAATGCATGGCAGAGATTTATTGGTAAATAAAATTACATGTATTGATGAATGCTACATTATATAGGCTGCACAATTTATAGTTTTACTGTAAAGGGGATGTTCACATTAAAATTACATTTGTTTTAGGAAGCAATAACCTAAAATCATCTGCACAGGTTCTATAAATTTTTATAACATCTACATTAAACATTTCATTCTGCATATCTCCAGTATGAAAGGAAAATTGCAGTGCATCCAAGCAACTAGGCAGTGGTATGAATGACAGACTGAAATAGGAATGACAGACAGAGCAGAATTGTAAATTACAGGAAAAAATTCTTAAAATTCAAGCACCCAAATGATTCCTTTTTACTGCTGCCAGAGTCAGCAGCCCCAGCAATCAGAAAGGAGTACCCTATCCCCCTACATTAATACATATAAATCTTAAAACTGAATTAGCTATGTCTAGAATGCATTTTATATATACAGATTGAAAGCATTTTAAAACTTGTTTTTGCCAAGAAATTACTTAAGCTTTTCATTTATAGTATTATGACTAAGCCATCAATCATACTAGCATTTTGTGGACTGAAAAATGCATTACAAATGAATCCCCTTCAAACAGTGAAATTTCACAGTAGACACAATTGTGAGGACATTTTCATCTGAAAGGTAGAGAGCAGTATGTGGAAAAACGCAGCCTGGAAATAAAATGAGTATGAATGGCAGCATTTAGTGCCCTCTCTCCGTTAGGGATGTTTCCTTTTAACCACATGCGGTGGAAACCATAACAAAACAGCTTTGAAAAGCAACAAAACAGCATTGCTGCAGTGTGGTTTACAGCATCAAAAGGCCCAAAATTTTATAAACTTCCTGTCAATTTATAGTAAGTTATTCGCTATTACTGTCTCCCATGAGATTTATTTTCTAATAAACATATTTTGGGTTACTAGAGTTTAAAAGAAGCCATTCATATTTCAGTAATATCAATACAACTATTCACACCTTCAAGCACTTAATACCGAAAACAAAAAACTGTGATGTTAGCAGTCAATGGCTACTCATAAAACTGTACTTGTAAAGTGAACAGGAAAAAAAACAAACCTCAAATGTCTGGCCTTCAAGATCTTTTGCATCACACCAGTTTCCTGAGGGATCACGGACGCGTCGTTTTCTAGTGCGCTAAGTAAACAAGAAAACCATTCAAAGTAATCTGTGTAAGTGCGGTCCCAGTATTGTCATTTTTAAAATAGTGTTTTTTCCTGTAAAAGCTAAAAGAATTCATTTTTTAACATTACTGTTTTTATGAGTCACAGTTTATGGAGTGTTCTAGCTGTCAACCCTGCTGCTAGGGCTTACAAAATGCAGTTACTACACCAAATTTCTTTTACTTTTCTGTCAGTAAAGAAAGAGATAAATATTTGTTCTCTAGTAAAACATTCTTTAATCACCATTGATTTTGTGTGAAACAGCGTGAAACCTGCTCCATTTTTTTTCTTTTTCTCTCTAGAGAAAATAAACAAACGGAAGTAAAAAGTGGCAGATAAACCTTGTGCAGGAATATACTGTGCAAGAATTTAATTGCGAGCCAATTTAGATTTTTAAAGTGCAATAATGTAGAGTTAAAAAACAACCCTTTTCAAAACCAGGCTTTTTTTTCCCCAAGAGGTAAAAGACTGACTGTAAGATGGATTCACAGACAGAAAATGGAACACATGATTAATACTTACATAGATCATCCCATTTATAGATGACAAATTTTATTGTGTCTTGCTCAAAGTGCATGAGCAGAAAAGTACATTTACAAAATGTACAAGAACATTTATAAGATGGAAATTCTGTCATTTTTTTTTTTGAGAACTGTAAAGCTAGGTTCACACTAGCATATTATGTGCAGCGCATAATACGCTAGTGTGAAAAAAATAAAAAATACTCTTCAGCATATTTTTTTTATTGTACTTACCAGCGACAGTGTCAACGCTCCCTCGGCGTTCTCTTCCTATGTGGCTGCATTTTGTGTGCGGCGTATCATACGCCGGCCAAAATGCAACACCCAGCATTCCGGATGCAGAGTATGCGCGTCATACGCTAGTGTGTCCGGAGCTAGGTAAGTACAGAGTCTTTCATTGAGCCATATTTTGTTTCACAGTAGTATATGATGTGCTGTGCATCATATGCTAGTGTAAATCTAGCCTTAAGAATGTGTCTAAAGAACAAATAAATAAAGCCAATATTTGAATTATAAACCATATATTTTATAGAATTATATTGTATATGATAATAGATATAGAGGATAACATACTCTTTATTTCATAAGGATAATAATAGACACAAATGAGTTCCATGACTATTGAAACATATGAGGGGAGCTAAGGTCACATGCTAAATATTGAAATGAAGAGCATGGTGCTGCCATTGCAGGGAATTAGAAATGTCCTCTCTGCTGAAAATGCTAAAACTCTACAATTCCCATGATGCCATGTCACCACCAGTGCAGAAAAACTGGTTGCTAGTTTGTTCTTTTGTTTCACAAAAATATTATGCGATGCAGTTAACATAAATTCAGAAATTAAATAGGTTAATACCTACATTTCACATGATGTATAGTAAGGTATTTAGCCACATGATAAAATCAGCTGATACAGAAGCCTTGGTTAACTCTTATGTTTATCACTGTATCAAAGAAAATCTTTCGCAACCCAATAATAATGCATGACTACCAATCCCATGATCCTTTGTTAAGTATTTACTCACAGGAAGGGTACTACAGATGTTGGAGAGATGCAGAGGCAGTTAATAGATGAAGCATCATATTTTAAAATTATGTTTTTAAATAAGAAAATAGAGTGATAGGATGTCAGGACTAGCCATTTATAAGGTTATAATTTACAGGAAATTTCATACACTTCCTATGTACTGCTTATCATATAACTATAAAAATCTTTAACAGATAACAAATTAGATATTTTTAATAGATAAAATCTGATGTTACTTTAAATGTCAATTTTATAGACATTTAGGGAGTTATTAGCTAAAGTGAAAATTCGACTGTCGAATTCTCAAACAGTGAATTCCCATAGCAACTACATGACTGCAACAATACTAAAGTCGCGACCATGACACTATTCCCAATACTAAAGTCGTGACTGCAGCAGTCTATTGTGACTGTCTTTAGCTGGCAAATTCACACCTTTACACAACAATATGGACTTTAGCTAATAACCCCTTTAATAGTAGAGTAGAAATGTACTGTATGGTTATCTGTAGAAAAAAAAAGAAAAATCTTATGGACTATTTTGGCAATGATAAATGTATTGGTATTATAGTAGAAAATGTTATGGTATTATGCAGCCATTATACACCATTTTAATTCTCTAGTGAATAAGTGTTCAAGTTAAGACTCCTGACAAACTAAAATAGCGTATCAGATAGCTAGACTGAACACCTGATCTTTAGTTTCCTTACCATAGACTGCAAACGGTGAGCTAACTCATATGCTTCCAGAGTGTCTTTTCCTTCACTGAATTTTGTTTTATCTACAGGTCGAGGTCTGTTATATACTGCTTGCTCTGAGGAAAAAAAAGTAGAATAAATTAAATATATCTAATGGGGAATGAAGTGCCATTACAAACCCTACCTGTAAATTGCTAACTTACCACATCCAAAGTTTATTGCACCAATTAATTCCAAGTAAGTATGTATGCGTCCAATACAGTTCACATCACCACAGTTCTTCAGACCAGGCCGAACTGATGTCTTATTTAAGTATTTCGGCTTACAGTTATCCCTTATGGAAACATAAAAGAAGAATCTAGAAGCAAAATGTGACACTTTACATGCACTGTGGAGTTATTCCAGATGTATATGTTGGCTTTCAGTACCTCCCCAGTCTTCAAATTGTGTAATTTTAGACTTTGGGAAATGCTTCCCTACTGAACTCTTAATTTCTTTGATATTTTTATTAGAGGAACAATAGAATTTCCCTCTTTTCACTGCTAATTTTTCATCCTGTATAGGCTAGCATACACATGCACTATGTACAGAAACTGATAGTGGGAAGAAACTGAATGCTTTTCGGCATAAAATACATAATAGAATGTAAGCCTTCATAAAGAATACAATCTTTCCATAGCCCTACCACTGATCCAAAATGTAGTTGCGGATCCGCAGGTACCGGTCTGGAGTTTTTGCAGGTCTTCCTTCAAAAAACTCAGGGATTGCTTGCCTTTCTTCTTCTAGAATAAAGCTTCTGTCAATTTCTACTTCCTGGTCAGGTGGCTTTAGGCCATCTCTCTCATCCTGCAAATAGGTTTCGTTCTCACACAAACAACTAGAATTTTCTGTATGGGTAGAATAGTCTCTTTCTTGATCAGGGAGATTAATAGTTCCCACTGTGTTTTTTTCAGCAGATGATCTTATATTATTTTGGGTACACGTCACAGAATGTAAGGACTCACTGCAAGCTGTTTCTTGCAAATCATTTTCTTGAATGTCAGGCTGTGGGAATTCTGTCATTAAATGGCTTGTGGAGTTCACAGGAAAGACTATCTCTTCAATATCCTCTTTAATTGTATCTGTTAAATTAACTGTTGTGTTGCCAAGATCTGGTTTATCACCAAGCACTTCATCCACCTCATCAGTTATATCTATTTCTTCATCATCAGATAGTTTTTCAATCTTTATAGCATTAAGGTTTGGGTCTGCTCGTCCTCTAAAATTTGTGAGTTCATCTGTTATCCCAGGTTCTTTAACACAGGGTGCTGGAAGACTTGTAGGGCCAGTACTGGCTTCTTCTTTAACAAAACCCTCTACCTTACACTGTGTAAGATAAGCAGAGACCATGTCTTAAATTAACATAGAACTAATCAAAAATGACACAGGTTTAAACAAACACAAAAAGAAAAATAGATACAATTTAATAACAAATCAGAAAACACATAAATCCTTATTAAGTAACTAGCTATAAAACTGTATGATACAGTTAATGTACGACCATCACTTTAACAGGATCAATGAGCTGACGACTGCAGATTATTGTCTCTTCATTGAGAGAAGATAATGGGTAGCACTGGTTTAGGCAAATGCATGGATACCTTTCTAAGTAACTAGCCTGGAAACAGAATAAACAACATACTGCCTTCTGAATTGTTAGTAATTAAAAATTCCATAATTAAATAATAACTACAGCCTAGCAATTGTTTGCTCTAAAAAAGTTTAACCTTAAACCAATAGATTGCTAAACAAACTCCATGCGAGTAACAATCCATTTCTAGGAAACTAACACGTTTGTCTAATTTTTTTTCTGTACTAAAGACACTGCAAAATTCCCTGTGTGCCCTGGGTCCTGTAGATGAGCACTACATTGTGGTAAAAAAAAAATCAGAATATCAATTATATCTAAATGCCAAATGGTCTGCTCTTCACTTCTCTGTTAACAGAGGTCATTTAGCATGCCAGCAAGCCTGTGACTTCAGGTGCCCTTTACAAGCCAAAATATCTTTAGTATTCTCAGAGCTACAGAGATTATTATTAAATGGAGTAAATGTATAATGAAAATTACTATAGTTTCTCTAAATCCCAGTAGTACACGGCTTAACTAATTATTAACCCTTCCGTATGACAAGGTGATAGATATGTTTGGTGTTAAATGGGTAAATTTGTCCAATCATCACTTTTCAGCAGCATAAATTGAAAATGATTACAAATTAGCAGTTCAGCATGTGCAAATACCCTCTTGTGTATGTATGTTTCAGTCACTGCCTGGCACTGTGAGTACCGTATATACTCGTGTATAAGTCGAGAAATTTAGGTAAAAAAAAAAGCATTTAAATTCCTATTCTCGACTTATACACGCGTATAAGCTATATACTTACCTACTGGAGCTTCCTCTCGCGGCTGTCTCCCACTGAACGCACATCCTATGAATATTCATGAGCCGGCAGACGTGTATCGTCATTCCGTAGCGTGACAAGTCTGCCGGATCATAAATATTCATAGGATGTACTCGCGTGGGAGGCAGACTGATTATGGCCACGAGTACATCCTATGAATATTTATGAGCCGGCAGACGTGTCACGCTACGGAATGATGATACATGTCTGCCGGCTCATAAATATTTTTATTATAAAAAAAAAAAAAAAAAAAGATATACAAGTCCACCACCTGTTTCAATGGATGGTTCAAAAAGTCAGAGGAGGGGGAATAAAATTGTGTTTATCTGTAAAGGAAAATAAGATCGGGAGCAGGGGTGGATCTCTCCATGTTTTTATAGACAAGCCTGTTGAGCAATGGAAGTCAGCTGACATGATAATACACAGATGGTTCTTTAGGAAAAAACTTAGCTGCAGAAGTGC
>WMED01005584.1:0-19350 GCA_019650415.1 Pipa parva
CCCTAAATGTTTTTTAACTATTTGTGTCAGCAATTGGCTTAGTATAAAGGAGTTTTATATCTATATGTGCAGTTATATCGGCACTGTAGTGCCCCTTTAATATGGCGACCGCTATGAATAGTCTGTTAGGCGTAATCTAATGGTATCTCAAGTACACAGCAGCACCGTGTAATAAATAAATTGCTGAGCGATGACACTAGGGTTAAATTTCTACACCATAGCCTGAAATTGCTGTGCACAGATCTTCCTGCAAGGCTGTTTGGTTCGGATAAGCTTAAAAGTGGAAATGATTTATTTTAGCGAATGTGAAACAGCAGGAGGAATTAGTGGCTGCAGGGATTGAATTCTAATGGTGGCGTACGTGCAGCCTGGCCTAACTTGTTGTCATGTTAATGTCATGGGTTCAGAGCTGGCTGATGGTGAAGATATAACATTCAGGAGAAAAGGGCAAGGGGATGAGAGCAGTTTCTATTGAACACGTGGTGTCAAGCATTTACTACTGGGATATCTCTTTCCCCTCTGCAATTGCTGGTTAAAGTAACACATGGATATTTTGCCTCCTTCCAAAAACATCTTGCTGGGGCAGAATGCCTAGAATAAATATCCAAAGAAGTTTATGGAAAAATCCATGTTTAAAGGGGATGTAAAACTTAAATTTAACTTCCAGTATGTTGTAGACCATTGCAATATTTGTGGATTTGTACTTGAATTTTATTACCTATTCTTCCTATATTTTCTGTAGTTAAATCATTTGTTTAGTTACTAGGGCTGCTGGTCACTCCAGAAAGTAGACTGAAAATAATATTGTAATGCGTGTTTTTTTTTTTTTTTAATTATTATTAGAGGTCCAGGAACTTTCTCTTCTGTGCTTTTTGCAGATTTTGGGGGTTATTCACTAAAGTCCGAATAGTTGCTTATTGGTGCGAATCCGCCAGCTAAAGACAGTCGCAATAGACCGTTACTGTTGCAGTCACGTCTTTTATAATGAGAATATTGTCACAGTCGCGACTTTATTATGGGAAAAGTGTCGCAATCATAACTTTAAAAAATTGTCGCGACTTTACAATGGGGAAATTGTCGCGAATTTACTGTGGGAATCCGCTGTTTGCAAATTCGACAGTCGAATTCACACCTTAGTGAATAACCCTCTCAGTAGGGACAAGACTCCTAAAATAACTAGGTTCTGCCTTCCCAAGAGATTCTGGGATTCATTCTATGCACATTGTATAAAAGAGTAGGTATTTATTCATACAAAAAAACCAACCATCTGCTCTGACAGTATGGGGGTAATTCAGCAAGGTGCGAACTCGTCTTGCGATGCTTCACCTCAGCTTGTACGCAGACATCAGCAAACGCTTTTTAAGATATTCCAGTCTCGCGAGGGGACTCGAGCCTCGCCGAGACTGGAATCCCTTTGAAGCTTTCGCTGATGTCTGCGTGGAGGACATCAGCAAGCGCATAACAGTCTGTGCAAGCTGAGGCGAAGCCTCAAAAGGTGAGTTCCCACCTTGCTGTATTACCCCCTATTTATCCATTAACCTTTTCCTATCCTGTGTTCCCTAGAGGGGGACATTCCAAAAATTCCGTTCCAATCCTTGGTCCCCTGGCAGGGGACATCAATATTTCAGATGTATTATTTCCTGCTAATTTCTTTGATAAAATTCACTGATATTGCATGAAACGTCTAATTTCACATTTTTCACCAAAAAATATTAGGATTTCAATGGGCAGAACAGGAAATTTTTATTGGATAGGAAAAGGTTAAGCAGAGTTGCTGCATCTTTTGATATACTTATTCCCAGTGCTGTGTTCTTATTGACTCAAGATATTCTGCTAGTATTTACTCCGTTACCAGCAGATCAGTGGAGCCATACAGGATGTTAGTTTATCTACTACATTACCTACAGACCTCTAATGGAAACACTGGCTCTCTAACTCTGTGTGTGTGTGGCAACATTCCGATTGTCGTGTGGTTGGGCTTTAAAATCTTACAATATAAACAGAAAACCCTTGCAGCTGATGAAACCATTATATATGTTGGAAAGTGCAATAGCACTGAAATGCATCTATTTGTATAGTATCTTGTGGGCACTGGGAATTCTTGTGGAGCTTTAAAATCTTGACACTTTATCAGTGACCTGGGACTTTTTACTGCATTTTCCCAGCAGACCTTTGTGTTGGCGTACAAACGCAGAGGTTACCGTGTTGCAGGTTGGTGAGCTGGCCCCATAATTAAAGTCCATATCCAGGTAGCAATGAGAAGTCTTGTGGAAGCCAAGGTTTCATTCCATCCCTAGTCGGGGGTAAATTGATTTATGTAAATATCTCAGTGTTGTAAACACTGTTCATTTAGGAATGATAACATTTTCTAATCGCTTGTTTACATGCCAAAAATGGAAGTCAGTGTAACCTAAACTGATTTAAACAGATTTGATTTCTGTGCTAGATAATACGCCTCCTTTTTAGATATCCCACTAAGTCCGTTTGGCAGTGGTTGCTGCAGGACTGTTACCTTTACCACATTTGTAGGCATTACAGGGAGTACGCCGTAGCTAATGGTTTATGAGGTGACAACTGTATGGAATGAAGGTGCTGGTGTTGGGTCCTTTTAACAGAACTGTAACTAATCAACAGCAGATCCTGTTACCACTAGGGTACTGTAGCCTGATTCTCCGAACACGGGGGAGAATTTCAGAATGTGTCATAGAGAATGCATTAAGAGCGTATAAAGGTCATATGTCCATCTAAAGTTCTTGCAAGGTCTCTGGCTTCTTAAAAACTAAAAATTTAAAGTGGCTTTAAAATGTTTAACTACAGATCGCAGAATGAATGGATGTTGGGTAATAGCTTTTCTTCTTGAATGTACCTGGCTGAGGGATACAGTACTTTGTTAAAAAGTTATTATAGAATAAAGCTAAGTAGGCATTCTACCATTTACTAAATACATTGCTTGGGGGAACAGTGTTCTGCTGCTGTCTACATAGATTTTATTTTAACTTGGCAGAGGAAGCAATTGTGTAAGGGCAACACTGACCATCTGGGTAAATATGCAGGAACTAACTGCTGCAATTGGGTTAAATCAACAGCAACACCAAAAGAAATGAAAAGTGTCTCCAATGCATTTATAGTTTACCCTGTATTCAATCTGTGTTTCCAAAAATTCTAAGTTGTTTCTAGAAAGAAAGAATAACATGGTTGCTATAAGTAAAGATAAAAAAAAAAGAGACGAAAAAGCAATCAAAAATGCAAATTTTTATATTTTTGGTGTTACCAGTTCCTGAAGTAGATGTAACACAATCCAGCTTTAAAGGGGCACTATTGTGCCGATATAACTGCACACATACATATAAAACTCCTTTATTCTAAGACTATTGCTGACACAAATAGTTAAAAACAACATTTAGGGAAGAAATAATACTTGCCGTTTGTTTCCCTTAATTAGTTTTCCTGAGAGCTGACATTTTCCTCCCCCTCCTCTTTCTGTTCTGCAAGTCAGGCAACATGAGAAGAAAATGCTGCCTGATTGCTATTGGTTAAGCAGTGTGCTGACCTTTTAGCCACATAAATTAAGTTGGAATGCAGGAGATTACAGAGGGAAAGCTGACTTGTGCACATGTGCTAAGTAATAAGTAGGGTAAAAATGTCCGGGAGAGGGAACCTTTTCATGGAAAACTGGCCAGTTCGTGTCACACACACACACAAACATTTTCTGGTGCGGGAGTTCATCAGTGCTGTCTACTCAATCATTCTGTGTCACATGAAACAACTACTGGGGAGAAACGATTCGCACTAAGGTATAGTACTGCATATGTAAAGATGTAATTTAACTATAGTAGTTCCCCTTTAAATCCAGCGGTCAGGAGGCTTGTCAGGATTGCAGTTTTGTTGGCAGTGTTGCTGCATTGAATAGTATAGATGCTTCTGTGTCCTTTACCCCTGTTCCACATGTACTGAGGCCCTAAATTGATTCTGGACTTTGAATTCCCATTCTCAAATGGTTTTCCCCTGTGTTTCCCTACAGGCAGAGGTGGATGGACCAAAGGACAAGAAAGAAGAGTAAAGATCTCATCCTGACTTTTCCATTAGCAGTTTCCACGTTCTTTACATGGTGACATCGGTATGGGTTTATGGATTGCGGAAGGTGCTTTTTTTTGTGTGACAAGTTCTCACCACCAATTTGTTTTATTTTTGTAACTTTTTTCTCTGTTCTAAAGCAGCTGCTTAGAAAATAAAATTGGACCCGGAAACTCGCCAGTGTTGCAATCAAGTTGCCGAGTTTCCCATTATTGTTATTTTTAGGGATAGATATTCTTCCTTCAGCTCCCGGCACAAACTTGGGAGGTAAAAGGGGAAGTTCAGTCAAAAGAAAAAAAAAATTCACAGTGCCATTATAAGCACTTGTCTTATATACATGCTTTATTCGTTTTCTTGGCTTCCTGTGATATTTAACTTTGTTTAATGCAGCTCTTCGTCATGCTGTGTGATGGGTTGATGATAATAACGCTAAATAATGTATGTTTATTTACAGAGTTCTTGAAATGCCGCCTATTATTATAGTTTGACTGAACTGTAATCTTTTTTTGTTTGCATTGTCTGTTTTTGAGCTGCAAGACTGCGGTTTGCAGTGAATTACTGCTCCTTGCTTTGCATGTCTAGCGCCCTCTAGCAGCAAGGGAACATCAATAAACTTTATTTTTGAAATCCAATATACACGTTTAGTACTTTGTAGCTTCCTGTAACGCCTGTGTTTCTTTTCCTCCTGACCTCATTCACCGGAATGATTCAGTGTATACTTCACATAATAAATATTTCACTAGAAGACATCCATCCCATCTGCCTGTTACAAAGTCACACTCTCACTTTTTATCACACCGTGACAAGGAGCGCGATAGCAAACAGCACGTCCCAGTTGTACTTTTCCACTCTCCTTTACTGTTCAGATGCTAAAGGGCAAGTGTCGCTTTGGGATATTGCTATATGCTGAGGTTTACCACTTATTTTGTCAGAGGAAAGCAGTGTTTGCATTGCAGATAAAACAGTTGTGATGTATGAGGTTAAACTAAGCATGGCATTGGTTAAAATATACCCAACTGTTTCCCAAAATTATTATTTTAACTAGTTGTAGGTCATTGCCTTCCAATTACTTCTAATGAGCAGGGATAGTAATCTATGGATGGCTTTATGTAAGCTCCCAAATCCTATTATAGTCAAGGGTTTCTACATAAGAAGTCAATGGTGTTATTGGATAACCTAAAGCCGTATCTGTCTTATGGTGACTTACTCAGTCCAAGTTGTAGTTTAAACAGTAAGCAGAACGCCAGCCTTGGAGGTAATGCCACCAGCTGGACATACCAATAAAACTAGAATTATTGCATCTCCCAAGGATTCAGTAAGAACTCGGACTTCCTTCAGTATTTCATGGATCCAAAGCAATAGTCAGACTGACTCTTTCAGAGAGTGCTGCAGTGATGTGGTCATTATTGGCACAAATTGGCTATCGGCACAGCTGAGTGATTGCAAGCATTGTTGCCAAGTATTTGGCACTGATCGTACATTAATGATGTATAATAATTTTAGAACGGTTTGCTTGTATGGGACATTTCATATATACAATTAAAGTGATGTAATTCCAGTAAAAGCTATGAGCCAGTTACTATACTATATATGTCGGGTCGGCAACCTTTTTGGTTGAAATAGCCATATTAAGTATGGCTATCCTCAGCCCCTTTTGAGTTTGCCGCTGCTGACTTCATACGTGATGTCAGCAGCTCCGGATTGGCTAGCAACCCAGAAGCGCTGAGAGAGCTATGTTTCTACAGCGCCTGCAGGCATACATCTGGCAGACTGTAACGAGCCGAGCTTGCATGTGTGCACTGCTACAGTTTGCAAGCCAGATGCAGCTGTCAAAAGAGCCACAGGTTGCTGACCCCTGATATACTGTATATGTTTAAAGTGGCTATGTGAAGCCAATAAACCATTCAGCATGAGAATTTGGCCACTGGAGGGCGCCGTTTAATTGAAGTGAATGTGTTTATTTTTTGTTTCTTTTTGTAATTGAAATTGTACTCAGCAGCAGAATAGGTACGACAGCTTCCATACATGTTTTTACATAATCGGATAAATAAGTTGTTCTGCCCAAAGTGCTCTATTCTGTGTTGCAGAACATTTGTAGGAAACTTACAGCAAAATAAAATAGAATGGGAAAGCTTCCATGAGCAGGTAATATTTTCCCTTTAATAATATGTTATATTTTTCCCTTAAATGAGAGCCAAATAAATCACAGAATGTGCTATACCCTCAGTCAGAACATTAATAGCTTTATTTTTCCCCACAGACCTTGGTCAATGTGTTAACAGAAAAATAACAAACACAAAACGCTATTTACTGCTGCCCCCAGAGACTGGAGTCCTTAAAGGACCCATAACACCCCTCCCAAAAATTCCATTTTTTTATATAGCGCTACTATATTACACAGCGCTTTACAGAGATTCATCATTTACCTCAGTCCCTGCCCCGTGGAGCTTACAATCTAGTTTCCCTATTTAGTCACATGTATGTTTTTGGATTGTGGATTGCGCCTGGAGGAAACCAACACAAGAGTGGGGAGAACGTACAAACTCCATGCAGATGAAGTACAGAGTAGAAGTGAACCTAGGACCTAGCGCTGCAAGGCAGGAGTGCAAACCACTGAGCCACCATACTGCCCAAATATAACCCTTGTAAAAATGTTATCTTTGATGCCAAAATCATGAATTTGATCACTTTCTGTTCGTTGTTGTTTTTTTACTGGCAACAGCCATGTTGTTAAACAGACCTCACCCACTTCCACTGTACTCTATAAAGCTTTAGATAACCTATTCAATAACTGTGCAATGACAGTTTACATTTGAGGGATTTTCAATTAATCCAAATGAAACCGCCAGGCATTCTATGCCGCATTGACTAAAGTGAGAATTCACCTGTGGAATTCACTTAGCTACAATTCGAATCTCATTGTCAAAATAGTCCCGAATTCACTCTTGACTAAGGGGAGAATAGATTTGTTGAACTGGCCAACTGCTATTGACACAGTCGCATGCGGACCGTGGCGTAGTCAGCTGAAGAGAAGTACAGTATAATGAGAAGTTATACATAGTCAGTCAGATAGAAGTAGGATGAGAAGTTATACAGAAGTGATGTCAGTCTTGCAGTGTCCCGATAACTGTATTCTGTGAATATTCTATTTCTAGGTCACCTTGTCCCTAGGTCATGTCATTTAGTTGCAGTCGCCATTGTCACTTTTGAATGAATAGTCGCGTTACGCAAAACCCTGCCATTAACCCCCCCAATTCGCCAGTCTGAACGTAAATTTGGAGCGGTACACAGTCGAATTCACTCCTTTGACACTCTGCTGCTTAGTCAATAGTAGAAGTACCTGTGCACACGCAAAGTGATGCGTAGAGCCCTGTAAGGTCACAACTATCGTAGACGCCTGAATTGGTCATGAATTTGTCATCCCACAGAGTTTAGTCAATAAGGCAACATGGGGAAGTGGAGAATAGACGCAAATTCATTGGGCTACACGACTATTCAGCCTTTAGTCAATAAGGCCCAGAATCTGTGTGTACTCTGGAGTCTTCATCTGTGCAGAAGGCAGCAATCATTAAACAGGTTTCATTACCTAATTGTTTTTATTTTCGCTTTCTAGATTATTCTTTGCTGAGGTGAAAAAGAATTTGGCTTCTCAAACAAGAGGATTTTATTTTCCACAAGGAATTTTGACCACTGCTGTAGGAAAAGTAGCAGAATTCTCGGAACTGCTGTTGCTTTTAAGCAAGCCACTGTTCGCTCTTTTTTTTTTTAATGTTTTTTGGATAGGGGCTACGTTCACAGCTGTGTGTAGAAAGCCAAAAACAAACCCAATAAAAAAACCTAATAATGTTCATAATGTAACCTGTTTACGAACTGCAGCATTCTGTACTGATGAAGACTCCAGAGTATACACAGAATGTCTGGCGGGTTGGGTTCATTTACTAACATAAGTGCACGTGTACAGTAACCTATAGCTACCAATCGGCAGTGAATGTTGATCTGTGAAGTAAAGGTTAGCCTGTTTGATTGGTTGCTGCGGGTTACTGCACAAAGACATGTTTTCAACTTATTGTATGTTAGTAATTGGGCATCACTGTTTCCATTTAGTCAGTACTGCCAAGCTGTAGTTGAGAGCCTACTTTTTGCTGTACAGAGGTTGGTGTGTTGTAACTGTCTAGTGCTGGGGTCGGCAACCTATGGCTCGCGAGCCAGATGTGACTGTTTTGATAGCTGCTTCTGGCTCACAGACTGTAATGAACGGTGTGCGCATGCAAGCTCCACTCGATACAGTCTGCCAGCAGGAGCTGTGGAGCCATAATGTTCTCGGCACGTCCGGGTTGCTAGCCAATCTGGAGCCACTGACGTCACGAATGAAGTAGTTGCTAGCCAATCTGGAGCTGCTGACGTCAAGTATGACATCAGCGGCAGCAAATTCAAAAGGGGTTGAGCATAGCCGCACTTAATATGCCTCTCAGCCAAAAAATTTCCCGACCCCTGGTCTAGGTTTACTGTTGTACTTCATCTAAATTTTTAAATGAAAACAAAAGGAGATACGATCAACAGGTGTCCAGATGCAATGAAACCGTGAATGATTGGGCTTATAAAATATAACTCTTAGCAACCCCTGACAGCTGCTGGGATTGTAAATTTCAGATGGAGAGTCAATGACTGGACAGACTTAAATTATAGGGAATTGTTTTTATTAGTGAAAGATCTCCTGCAGGTATCTTCCCTTGTGCATCTACATGGAGATGTGAGGTGCAAAGGAGTTTGACTGTTGTCCACACTACTCAAAGTAGATGCATTACGTCTTTGGTCACCTTGTTGCGTTTGTCACTAGATCCACAACAAGGACAACATGACAATATAAAGTCAGTGATGATGTGTCCCATGCAGATTATTTTGGTCAAAGGTCACTACTTTTATCAATGAACCTCTTCCATGGATTGACACAGACTTAAGTCTACATTCCTCATTTCCATGGGTTTGGTCCTCCTGTGGGATTTTTCTAGGTTCTTCCCGTAATCTTCTCCAATAAGGCTACTTGTTTACTAAGATAACGATTTATTAGGAAATATTTGGAATGTCTACTGCTTTGCTTAGTTAGTATGAAGAAGAAGGAGGAAAACTAAAGGAGGATAGATTTAACTTTAGATGTAACTTTATTTTCTGCTTATGGCAGAGATTTTCAGAGTTGCTCGCCTGAAACCAACCCCTCCACCACCTAATTTAGCAAACATTTTCCCAGAATGCAAATTGGACAAATATAGATATAGAATGTTTTGATACCAAAACATACTTGAAGAAATGGAAATGAAGGGAAAATCTAATCAGAGTTTCAGAACAGTCACAGACGAAGCTGTAGCCTAATCACATGCACTTCTCATTATGATAATAAAAAGGCTTCCTCTCCAAGGGGGTTATTCACTAAACTGAGAATTTGACTGTCGAATTCGCAAACAGCGGATTCCCATAGAAAATCCATGACAATTTCCCCATTGTAAAGTTGCAACTGCGACAATATTCTCATTATAAAGATGCGACTGTCTTTATTTGGCGAATTCGCACCTATACGCAACAATTTGGACTTTAGTGAATTTTACTTTACTTTACTTTTACTCTAACATTATAAATAAAAGATCTGACTATGCCTCATAGTGTACGTATAGTCCTTAGTCAAATTTGCTTCCCTGTAGATATATATAAATAACAAAATGTTCTATGGAGTTGTTACTGTCCTATTACTGAAAGGCAGTCGCCCCCCATCAGACACTAGGCTGAGAATTTTAGAATATTCTAAAAAGGAAGCGCACAAAAGCCAATAGTGTCTTAGACTTAGATTCACACTAGCGCTTTTAAAATGCAGCCAGATAAGAGGAACCGCAAACGATGAGGGAGCGTTCATGCTCTATCAAGTAAGTACAATAGAAAAGTACGTCTAGAATATAAACTGGACTGAAATATGCGGCGTATTTTCTAGACACGCTTTTGTAAATGTTTTTGTGCGCTAGTGTAAACCTAGCCTTATTCTTTGCAATATAAATGAGGATAGTATAGTGCCCAGAAACAATCCTCTTCTCATAGGAGTGTCCAGATGGAATAGTAACACTTCATCTAAGTGCTGACAGTGTTATACAATGGGAGGGTAAAGTACTATCTTTTATTACCACTCTCCTAATGGTAGAGAACTAACTCCCCAGCTTCTTCACGAATATATGGCAATAATCAGTAACCCCTACAGGGATGGATTTCAGATATCTTGGCCACTGTACCATATGATAGCTCAATAAATATAAGAAAGGTGGAAGAAACAATAGTGTAATATGACCTTTTTTTTAATATCACACGCATAGAAAGGTATCCAATCTGAATTTGCTATTTATTTGGGATGGTGGTGCACAGTTAGTGGAGGACTTTGTCCTATATCTGAACACCAACAGATGTAATTTGTTGTTTACCCATATGGATGATGCAACTAAAATTAATTTTGTAGATGTAAAACTCTTTTACGAGGGTTTGGAAAATTCATACAAAGTTGTATAGGAGACCATCTGATACCAGTGGATTTCTAGACGCTAGGAGTGGTCATCTACGCCGTTGGATTTATAATATTCCATTCAGCCAATTCTTATGGGTAAAAAAAAGAAATTGTTCCAAACAAGATGATTTTCCCAGGCATTCAGATGAATTAGTCAGGCGCTTTGCAAAAAAGAAAAAAAGAAAACTAACTGATAGATTGGGTTCTGGCTTCAAAGAACAAGGCAAATCTAGTTCAACGGGACAAATTACTTAAACCAAAAGAAAATCAGCATGTGAACATGGATGATAAATTGTCTATATCTTACATTTCCCAATATAATGAAGGGGGCAATTCATATTAGAAAATGAATAGAGAAACGCTGGCATGTAGTGTGTGCTGATAGCATTTTAGGGAATCTAGTCCCAAAGAAACCTAAATTTATATACCAAAAAGGAAGGAGTATTAAGAGTATCACAAGCACCTTCAGCTTTAAAGAATATATAAAACAGAAAAGACAGAGGCACATTATTGTGCGATGGGACTTTTAAATGTGGCACTTATAGGTGCTCAGTGTGCAAACATGTTGCCTACAAGGAAATAAGGAACAAGGCGGGGCTTCTTCAATTGTAAGGGTAAGTGAACATGTGAGGAACATCAGGAATAAAGTGAAAACCCATAGTGTCCAGGCACACCATGGAAATCCTGTGGGTCTTATAGGAGAGCTAAGGGTGAGAAGAAAAAACTAGCACTAAAACAATACCTGCTACTAAGCTGTAACGTCGCAGGGATAGCTTGATCTGTGTTGTCGTATCCCTCCCCATAGGAGCCGGCGCGAAGTGGCAGCCACGGTCAACGTCCATCTTGAAAAGTTTCCCTCTCCCATATACTAATGTGCCACAAACAGGTAGTTAATGTCACCAACCATTCCCATTTTATTTAGGTTGGCTCCTGGCTCACCCTGTACATTATATACAGTATATTATTATTATTATTATTATTATTAGAAGTGAAGGATTGTTTCTGGGTACTATACAAACTCATTTATAGTCTAAAGCATAAAGCACTATTAACCTTTTTGTGTATTTCCGTTTTAGAATTTTCTACTACCATCTTGAGTTAGCGATTGTTTGAATGGGACAACACAACAATAACAACTACATTTAACTTTATTTGACTTTTAGGTACAATCATTTTGTATACTCATTTATATTGATTGGTGCTTCTTCCCTGGTCCCTTGAAACACCTTTGTTTCAAATTGGGATTTATTGTTTCCTTTATCAGTAGACAATGAACAGTTCTCGCCACACTGTACAGTTCCCCCAAACACAACCCCAGATACTGAACAGTTCCTCCAAACACAACCTCAGATACTGAACAGTTCCTCCAAACACAACCCCAGATACTGGACAGTTCCTCCAAACACAACCCCAGATACTGAACAGTTCCTCCAAACACAACCCCAGATACTGGACAGTTCCTTCAAACACAACCCCAGATACTGAACAGTTCCTCCAAACACAACCCCAGATACTGGACAGTTCCTTCAAACACAACCCCAGATACTGGACAGTTCCCCCCAAAACACACTGAATGGTTTCCCCAAACAGACATCCCCAGATACTGGACAGTTTCTCCAAACAGTCAACCCCAGACACTGGACAGTTCCCCCCAAACAGTCAACCCCAGACACTGGACAGTTTCTCCAAACAGTCATCCCCAGACACTGGACAGTTCCTCCAAACAGTCATCGCCAGACACTGGACAGTTCCCCCAAACAGTCATCCCCAGACACTGGACAGTTCCCCCAAACAGTCATCCCCAGACACTGGACAGTTCCCCCAAACAGTCATCCCCAGACACGGAACAGTTCCCCCAGTCACTGGTCAGTTTATTCTAAGCAGACCATCCATAGATGATTTCAAGTTCCCTCTAACAGACTATTCTAAACGCTGGACATTTTTTCCCATTATTCTGCAGATAGAAGCAATGTTGTCCTTACTCCTGCACAAATGGAACTACATGAGGTTGGATGTATTTTTGGACACCTTTTTTTGTGGTGAATTACCCATGTTTACACGTTGCTGCTGCAGTAATGTTAATTAGCGTTAACCATTCTTACCTACGTAAGATGAAAGAAAAAGTAAATAAAACAGTGTTCATTTGTCTCTAACCCAGCTACTAAGTGAGACACCCAATAAACAAGTGTTACATTCAATCCAAAATTCCAGGTAATCGAGGAACGTCAAAACCACTCTTCATAAGGAAACTCGATTTATTTCTGATTGGCCAGTAGGGTCAAAAAATGGTACTTTCTTTGCGATTGCCCAATAGAGAAAATATCAACATGTTCATTTTACAAACCACCAAGTTGTTCTGCTGTTTAACAGAAGCGAATTGTTAATGAAGGCATGGGTTTCTAAGCCAGCATGTTCCTAAAAGAGAAAAAAAACAACCACGTGTTTAAGTCCATCTGCCAAAATCCCGTAAATATAAATCCAGTCCATGGCTGAACACAGAAATATTGGCGACTATGTTCCCTGGATGAGAAGCGGTTTAAACTGAGATTATCTTGGCATAATTACCAGGGGAACATTAACGCATATATTCAGGGTACAGTGTGTACTGGTACAGGCTGAGGCACTAGTTGTATGCACGAGAACTGCAGTCTGTAGCTTGGTTTTATTTATGCGAGTTTGTTTTTTTCTTACTGAAAATAGTACATTCATTTACCACAATGCCAATATGTCAAAAATATGCTTAACTATTTGCTGATTGGAGGGGAGGGATAGTCTCCACCAATCAGCTGTGGAGAAAGTAGAAGAAAGAGCGCTGCTGGGAATCGAGCTGTCGAGAGGGAGCTTGGGCTACAGAGATGAGGAAGAGGGGGAAGAATGGGGAGAAAGTTAAAAGGGGACATTAAAGGGCCAGCAACACTAATAAAATGAAATTGCTCTTTGGATTGACGTGGAATAGATTAATATGCAGGAAAAATGCTGCCTTTTAAGTTACATTCCTGATTTCTATTGGTTTTGTGTTGTGTGTGTCTCTGGTGATTGCTCAGCTAGATTGAGCTTTCTGGGGCGCTTCATGAATATGTATTGTTTAAAGGGTTAGGCAGGGGCTTCGTGTACTTGGAAAAAGATGTCCGAAACCATGAGAAACAAACACAAACCTCCAAATAATACAAAGCAGCAAGTTAACTATGAAGATGACAATTTTTACCTTCCTTAATGATGCACAATTCCGATGCGGTCAATCTGGTGCAACTTCCAATATGTCTGGCACGTAGGTGGGGCACAACATCACATAAAGATGCATGTCATGATGTCATCATACCAGGGCACACTCTTATAAAAGGGCCCGCGCTCACCTTTGATTACAGTCATGGCTGTACCAGTAGGGGTTGGAATGCTCGTGGGTGTAACTGGGCCAAAAACATCTTCCATGACTGTTCCTTCTAGAGCCTCAGCATCCAGCACCCCCTGGATACCATTAGGTTTCTTTTGGTTTGATATGGAAGCGGGTCTACAGGGTTAAGGGTCCCCATTGCTAATCCTGCCCATGGTACTTAAAGCTATGCCCCTGGATTTTTGTAGCAGCTTCTAAATTGCATATAATTAAGCATAGTGTGACACTGAGCTTAGGAATGTAAGGCATTGAGAGTATTACTGGGTAGAAAGCTTTATAACCAATGAATCTCTATAGCTCACACAGTGCAGTTCAGTAGATGACATTATGTGGACAAGCTCATGTTAAACAGCTGTCACCATGCCTGTCCAGGAGGAGACGTATGGCGTAATCCTGTTACACCAGTCAAACCCTCATCAGCGATGTCGTTGAAATTGACTGTAATATATCTGCAAAATTATGATTTACAAAAAAAAGGGGAAGCAAAGTCGGAAAACAAATTTTTTTGTTTTTGTTATTATTCCATTATTTGTCCCAAAATGAACACTAATTTGCTTACCCTTATTATTATTTTGTTTAGTTTTCCAGCAATTAAATCCTGAATTACACCCAGCCCCCCCCCCCCATCATACTCAGTAGAGTCCCTGCTGAAATTCTTACAACAGAATAAAGTGCACGAGAAAGCTCGGTTTACAACAGATCGACAGTGAGAAAAACAACACAGAACAATACCAAAATCAGAAATTCAGCTTCCATGATGGTTTCTGGTGTCTGTGTCCCTTTAAGCCTGGCAGATCTGAATGACTTTGGTTCATACATGTGACTGGTGAACTAATAAAGGACTTTTAGATGAGAATGAAAGTCAAGGCTGCTGTCCAAGTGAAAATAGACACTCCATTAAAGCTCCTAATCTAGGTATTAACATTTAGCCCAACTGGAGGTAGAAGGTGTTCAGTGAGCTAGTTACACATGTACAAGCCCCTTATTTAGCACTGCAAGCATTCAATACATGGTAGGGTAAGAGGATCTTTCAAGTACATATGGGAAAAAAAGAATATTAAAAGAATATTAAAAGAATAAAAATCTAAAAATAAAAGTCCCCTTGCAAGTCGTCTGATAAATACAAGCGCCCCAAACTTAAAATCCCTTACATTGACTGCCGTTGACTTTAAATGCTCCGAATGATTTCCCCTTTAATCTCCTGCAGTTTGCTTATGTGATTTTATTCACATTAAGGAGTGAATCAGAAAGCAACTGTCTCATGTACTCTTGATACAAAATCCGAGACTCTCTCCACGAAACCGCAACAGCTGCTAAATCCCTGCGCACCCTCATATGCTTTCATTTCTGTGTCTGCGGGGGAATTGGGAAATAATAATTAAAAAAAAAAAAATCTTAACTCAAACTATGATACCTTTAAAGGGGGGATAAATACCAAATGCAAAGAATGGTAAGGTACATGTAAGGTTGGCAGTAAGCTCTAAGTAACAACGCAAGGCAATTAAAATAGACAACCAATTCTACATTCTACCTTTAGGCTAGGTTCACACTAACGTATTATGCTCAGCGCATAATGCACTAGTGTGAAGAGAAAAAACAAAACAAAAAATGCCGAGCGTATTTTTCCTTTGTGCTTACCAGCGTTGGTGTGAACACTCCTTCAGCGTTCACATCACTTATCGTGTGGTCGCATTTTGAGCGCGGCGTATAATACACCAGCCAAAATACGGCACACAGCGTTCTGGACCCAGCGTATTCGCATCATACACTAGTGTGTCCGGAACTAGTAAAGTAAATTTGGCTTTAATAGAAACTTTTTTTTTTTTTCACACTAGCGTATGATGTGCTGCGCATCATACGCTAGTGTGAACCTAACCTTAATATCTCAGAAAGGATTTAACACTCCTTTGCGCCTACGGGGGTTCACATTTGGTATACGCCGTGCATAAAAGCGCTAGTGTGAACCTAGCCTAAATGGTTGCAATATTTATAAACGATTTCAGTTACAAACATGGCTACCAAAGCATAAACATACATTTTATATCAATTCATTTAGAAGAAGAATCGCATTTTTTTTTAAAGGCGCTTTTCGAAGTTAGCGCCCCGAGTCAGGACTGAAACCTGCTCCCCTTGCCGATGTGAATGTAACTGGGACAATGCCACGGACCAGGGTTTCTTTCTTCATTTTACCCTGGGTTTTATTCACTGTTATGTTTCACAAGGTTGTGTTTATGAACATGAGCCCCATCTGGAAGCTCAATCCCAACTTGCCCTGACTCCAGTGTAAAATCATCTTGTTGACTTGTAGCTGTAACGGTATCTTTATGTCATTTTCTGGGCACAATTGCCCCTTGCTTCTGAGTGTACATTACACTGGGTCTCACGGGTTTACAGGTCTGGATGTGACTCCATTGGTTATTTCTGTCCTGCTCCAAAGGCCACCCCCTTGTGTGGATTCCTGGCACGCTGTGGGGAGACACAGTCTTGTGACTACATATTCATGCATATTTTCTAGTCCAGCACAAACCATGATCCAAATCAGCAGATGTGCCTGTGTGTGTGGTGGGGTGGGGTGCGGTGGTGGGGAGTGGGGAGTAGGGAGTGTGTATGGGGGGGGGGGGGGGGGGGGGGTTGGTAGTTAGAGCACCAAATGTTCAGAGATCACTAACAGTAATCTTTCCAAGCTTTGCTTAAAGAGCAGAATATGAAATGTTCTTTTTAGTAGGTACCTTTCCAAATGATACCTCAAGTTATTACCCATTCGAGACTGCTGTCTGGTTGCAAGGGGAGGCTGACCTTAGCAGGGTGAATTTGAACTAATTTAGGGCCTTGTTCATCAAAAGAGCAAATTCTCCATACACTGGGACATTTCACCCATTCTATAGTGAAGTATCCTTGTGATATTATACTTGTAATGTGTAATGCACTTTTTCCCATGTCTGCATTATAGTTTTTGTTACTGAACTGTACAGCGCTGCGTATGTTTGTGGCGCTTCATAAATAAAATGATACACACATACTACTTTTTCATTAAGCTGCACATTGTCGTGTTGATGACACAAATTGTTGCGGAAGTGATTACTGAGCGGGTCCGATTAATGGTGTGATTGTAGTGAATTTATTGTTGCAAAGTGACATCTTCTTTACATAGACACACTAGCAATGTGCATTGCGTTAATGTAATAAAGGACAATGTTACAGGGTTGATATTCGCACCAATTCACCACTTCCCCATATTCAGGTATTCAGCAAACACTGCGATGTGGCGAATTCGCCAACTAACGATGGTCGCACACTACACAATAGACTGCTAGTGACATGGTCGTGAATTCGCTATGGGAATACTGACGCAGATATGGGAATCCGCTGTTTAATCCATAAGGAGTAGAGAATCAGAATGTAGCCACCCAAAGCGATGAGAATTCACTCCGACAGTCAAATTCTCACTTTAGTCAAGAAGCCCCCTTTCAGTTTAATTAAAGGAGAACTGAATCTTGCCGATTACAGTCTTGATAACATAATGAGGACAGATAAGTGCCACTTAAATAGCAAGCAATGTAACACACCTCTACCAGAGTTATTAGTCTGACTTGCACAAAACCAACCACCCGTAAAAGAGAACTGCAGACTAAAATCATTTCTTTATGGAATCAGAAAAGAAAAACGAAATCCTACTGTTTTTTTTATTGCTCTAACATTAACATTACTGTCGTTTATTATTTTGTACAGATAATCACAGTATGAAAGCAATGGAGCTTCATGTTATATAACAGAGGTTTCATTGGCGGGAGGGAGCGAGTTGTCTGTAATATAGCGCAGGTGATAGAGGACTTGATTCCCACCAGGAAACAAGCGATCAGGGACCCAAGGGTCCCTACATACTGGTGGGCCAGCCCGACACTGATCATGGCAGCCATTTAAAGGGACATATGATATAAACAAAAAGAACAGAAGAACACCCCACAAAAAGCACGTACACTGCAATATAACAAACAGTGCATAACTTTAATATCAAAGAGTGCAAACTGGCGATATGAACAAAACAATTCAAATAAAGTCATACACAGATCAGCTTCCTCAGTGCTGCTGAGAATCCCCATTGATAAATAGAGTAAACACCCACATATACAGCCCACAGGACCCATGAATCATAACCTGCAGTGGAATATATCAGCATAACATGTAGTGGAAAGGTATATCTACCAAAATAAGAGAGAGGGACCTGAGAAACTGGAGCTGAATCCCAAAAGTAGTCCTGGTGGAGCCAAAAAATGTGTGGATAGAAGGAGACCTGGTAAAGCACTGAAATAACAGACGCGTTTCACCCCCTAGCACATGGGACCTTCTTTCCTATGTGTATATAGATATACCTTTCAACTACATGTTATACTGATATATTCCACTGCAGGTTATGATTCATGGGTCCTGTGGGCTGTATATGTGGGTGTTTAATCTATTTATTAATGGGGATTCTGAGCAACACTGATCTGTGTATGATTTAATTTTAATTGTTTTTATTTATATCGCCTGTTGGGGGCTCCACTGAGTACAAATCATTTTATCTGACATCTAAAAACAAACAAAATTTGCATCCATTCCAACTGTCAATAGTAAATTTAAAGTTACAGGCACTCTGTATGGTCGGCTTTCTTGACAACTTTAAAGTTCATAACTTTACACTCCTGCGTCTTTATATCTTAGAAGTCTGAGAAACCCTTAAAAGTTGTAGGCTTAGTTCCAATGTTAAATGATTCATATTGGTAATACAGTTACACGGTTATGTAGTATCCGTTTGCTCGATGTAACTGGGCCTTGTTTTGTGATTGTCCAGCCAGCAGAGGGGTCAATGAACATTCTAACCAGCCCAGTTGGTGATAATCTTACAGTCATACCTTATTAAACATGTCTGAAAATGTGTGCAATTTTTATAAATGTTTTGTTTAGTTATAAGCATTGATAGCACACCATAAACAGGTATTAGTTATATATTTAGAGGCAATTGTGGCCCTTTAATATTCAGATGCATGTTCCCATGTTTACTTTGCCAATGTCATTAAACTGGATTAACTGAGATCAGCTAGTTATTCTAGAGATGTTCATGATGCACAGTATCACTACACTGTAGCAGCTGTGAGAAAAACAAATAATAATATTGCCTATTTAAAGGGGCACTACAGTGCTGATATAACTGCACACATACATATAAAACTCCTTTATACTAAGCCAATTACTGACACAAATAGTTAAAAGTAGGTTTAGGGAAGAAATAATATTTGCCGTTTGTTTCCCTTAATTAGTTTTCCTGAAAGCTGACATTTTCCTCCCCCTCCTCTTTCTGTTCTGCAAGTCA
>WMED01005585.1:309-19350 GCA_019650415.1 Pipa parva
AGATGTGTAAATTTGTGTCTATTCAACACTTCTACAACTTTGCGTATTCACCAGAATCTATGGCGAATTCACATCCATTTTGACATCTTATGACTGTCTCAAACTTACACACCTTTTTGCATCACTTTGTGTGTACACGCATGCGACTTTTGCCTACTACAAAAAATGTTGGGGTGAGTCAAAGTTGCAAGTTCAGCAAGGCGTATTGCTCCAAATTCAACGATTAACTTCACAAGCTGAAAGTGGGGGCTGATGGCAGCAAAGGGCTGGTTTGGCATAAATTGACTGTACACTTGAAATATAGCGACCGAGTGACAATGTGAACTAGTAATACTGCCGCATATGGAGTAAACGGCACTTGTTACAATGTAGGTGACTTTAATATGGTGACAATAGTGGTGATCAAATTGTGATAAACTGGTTTAGTGTCCTTCCTTATAACCAATCCTTCCTATTCATAATATTTTGTCATTACTAAAAGAAACTATGTCTATGCCTGACAACTAATTGTATAGTGTTTATCGCTGTTTGCTTCTTTGCCAAGGGAAAGCACTGGTTAGTGAATAAGAAGTAGTAAATACAGTATGCATCTGTCAGAGCATAGTGAAATAAAGGACATGAATTTGCTACACATGGGAATTCACACTTTCGTGAATAAGCCTTTGTGCAGATCATATCATTACTTTAATAAGATATAATTTACAAATGCCTCCTGCAGGGCAATGAAAATACAACTACGTAGCTCTAATTCACTACTGAGCCATACCTGGTTAAAGGGATGATATGGTAATGAAAATACAGTACATAGCTCTAATTCAATACTGAGCCATACCTGGTTAAAGGGATGATATGGTAATGAAAATACAACTACATAGCTCTAATTCAGTACTGAGCCATACCTGGTTAAAGGGATGATATGGTAATGAAAATACAGTACATAGCTCTAATTCAGTACTGAGCCGCACCTGGTTAAAGGGATGATATGGTAATGAAAATACAGCTACATAGCTCTAATTCAGTACTGAGACACACCTGGTTAAAGGGATAATATGGTTAGCTTATTTCTTAGGAATTTTCTTTCAAAGTGGTGAAATTAAACAGTTATTTAGATCTATTTAGATCTATTAGGTGAACTTGATCTGCAGTTGAGGATTCCTTCTTATCTCATTTAATATATGTAAAGCCAGTATTCCACTTCAAAAAAATAGTGTAAGATTATACTGGAAGCCATGCAGCCAAGGATAAGGTACATTTCATATGTCTCCCCCTTTTATAGGTAATGGTGGTATGCATGTGGTATGCAACTGGACTTATTACTATGAAAGTAAAAATGTTTGCTTTTAAATAAATGGGAGGCAACCTTCAAATGCCGGAAGAGTTTCCTCTGTTTGATTTGAAGAGAATTCAGTATTTCTTTATTCTTAATTTATTTGAATTCAATGTCAGATTTCATTGATAGCTTTATCCTGAGATTACAGTCCGGTTATTATGCGTTAGTTCCTAATCAGGGCATGTGTTTATATGTGTTAGTGTTTAAGTAATAATTGTGGGTTACATTACTGATAAGAACAGCACATCTTTATTATCAGCCCCATGTCAAGCTTGAGTTGTAATAACATCACTGGAAAGTATGTGACAATGAAGACTGCCATGTACATGAATGGTCAGCTCTTCACCTGTTTAGTGAAAGCCTTCCTGCTAAATAATGAAAGTCATAACCCATCAATATTTCCCTAGGGACACTCCTTAATAATCAAGGCTGTACTAGTTGCATTGGAATCTTCTGACTACTATCTTATCACCATCTTCAAAGCCTTGCTTATTAGAAAAAGGTAATATATAAACTGACCATCTATGGGTATTAAAAAAAAAGTAGTATATTGCTTGTGTAGTAGAATAAAACAAGGTTTCAACATAGTAGCTTGCTCACATATTACTATTGGTTTAAAAATAATAAGAGAAATGTACAGAGTCACTGAAAATTTATATTTAAAAAAAAAGTGAGAAAGGGACAAATTTTAACTAATGAATTTTATTTATAAATGATTTCATTAAAGAGAAGGTTACCCTAAAATAAAAATTTTAAAACATTATCAACCTTTGACGCTTAAAGCTGCTGTCAACCTACACAGCTCTCATCAATATCAAGGACTATTGACCGTTGTCTATCATTAAAAGCTTGGCATTGTAGTTCAGCAGAAGCTGGAGAGCAACCGGCTGAAGATCACTGCTGTGTTTGTGCATTTCGAATTATTTGCCTTTCTGCATCTTTTTTGGTTCCCAAGTGGTTACAACACAAGACTTACAAAATTTATTAAAAGCGATATCATCAATATTGCGATATCGAACGGGTTTTTATCGATATTGGAATTTTACCAATATCGAATTTCGGCCAAACCATTGATTTCAATGGCTGAAATTTGATATTGTGATATCGATATTGGTAATTTACCAATTTTAATAAATTTCGCCCTTAAAGTGAATTTTTCTTTTTTTTAACTTTTTTCTCATTTGTGCCCTGTACTGTTGTCTCTTTTTCCAGTCTGCACTTAAAACCACTGTCTGGTTGCTAGGTTAACCACATAACAACTAGAGGACTATTTAAATGTAAACACGTTTAGATCATTAAGCTAAATAAGTCTAAAGTCCATGAAAAAAAACAAAATAATGACCAACTGCAAATTATTTTCAATTTGTCTACAAAGAGTAGACTCTTAGGCATATCATGGCAGTTCAAGAGGCCCTCAGGGTTCCCAATTGTTGATAAAGTTTTTTTTTATTGAAACTTAATAAAAATGTGCTAACAAACAATGCTTTACCGTCACATTAATATGCTGTAGTAACATTTCTTAAACATTTTCAGTTTCAAAGTAAAAGACACCTCAGATATTATAGAAAAAAAAAAGTAAGATCATAATTGAACTCGATTTTATTTTCTTCCTAAATCTTTGGCCAGATTTTCAATAAATATATTGGCTATGGGCAGTCCAAGTGGCTCACCAAGGCAATGTACAGCCTTCAGCCAACCAAATATACCTGATCATCATTTACTAGGATTTAAAAACTAGTATGTAGACATAAGTGATGATTTGTCCTTTATATGAAGTTGGTCACCACTGTATAAAGATAAAATGGCAGGTGGAATGACAGAAATCAGTAGACCTCTTTTGCAGGACATTCCATGATAACTTGTAACGGATAGCTGGAGACCACCAAAACATCTGAAGCACGACTAATGAAATTGGCCTGGATTAAGTCTAAACTTTCTTACATGGTTAGGGGCTTTGAATTAATCTCTCGCTGATCTCAATTTCTGTAAGCCACCATTAAAAATCAGCTGGAGTATAATTAAATCTTTCACCCTTTTTGCTGCAGGTTTTTTGACATTGCCTATACTATGGAATTGGAATTCCTATGATTATCCTTATAACAAGTTCGCAATTATTATTATTGATTTTCATTTGTTTTGTCCATTCAGTTCGTATCAACCTATAAACAATGCACACAATATATAATATATTCAGAGACAGACAATCAAGTAGAACGTCTGTTCTGAATAAAACAAGAAAATCACTCCCTGGAGTTTCTCTATAGTCATTTCATTGACAAACTTTATATCATATGGGATTGCAGATTATACCAAGACAAGCCTAGCCCTTAAAATTTTGAGCATGGTTTACTACTGGGGACTCCTTATGGCCCATTTCACATCTCCATTGGTTCTACGGAGTCCACTGTAGAGCCACAGGTTGAAGAAGATCTTTGTTCCTTCCTTTAGTAGGAGTTGAATAGAACTGCATTGTTTACTATACTTCAACTGGACTGGGTTACAACTGAAAAAAAAAACAAACTCTTATCTGTATTTTCCTACTACGGTATACAATACAATAAGACACATCTTCTAGTTGGTAGTGAGATGAATGACTTTTCCAAAAAAAAAATAAAAAAAAAATGAACTCACCGTCATACGTGATGGATAACCATGAGGGTTCATGATGATGTCTGGACAGATGCCAGTTTCACAAAATGGCATATCCTCTTGAGGTACAATCAAGCCACATACACCTGCGGAAGATATCTTTTTAATAAAACATATGTTACCCTATCAGGCCATGCCCACACAACAGAAGAGATTAATATTCTATTGAGTTACACTCTTCTAATGAATGGTTCTCCTGATGATTCTTACATGGTTTACAAAAAGACAAACACAGTTGACTATTTTGCAAAATAAAGTATTTTAGTTGTATAATGGACAAGACAACAGCTGTACCAATGATTATTACCCACTCTGGACACCAGTATTTACAACTAACCACATTCTTCCAGTTTACATATTAAATAAATTCTCAAACCCATGGCCACCACTATTTACTAACTCTCACTAAACTTTGCCTTAAACTAGTACATATTCTTAGGAAATATCTTCAATACCCACCTAAATTCTTAAAGTGCAGTATGAATATGATCAACTTGAGAAAGGTTCCCAAACACTCCTGATGTTAAATGTTATCAGCACACATTAGAATGACCAATATTCTGACAGGGTGAAACAATCACCTACATGTCTGTTCAGGCTACAAATCTTTAGTATGTTCATCTTTTTTGGCTTGAATAAATTTCAAATACAGGTAAAAGAAATGAAAATTTCTCTGGAAAAAGCGCAAAAACTCATAGTGCAAACCATTTAAATAAACAAACAATATAAAGCCCAAACATGCCACAATAAGGAGTGTATTTAAATGAAAGAAGAACACCACATGGTATAGTTTAGGTGGACTCTCACCAGATCTCAAATGTAAACAAGCGTTGTATAAAAGGCAATATATCTCTTCAATCAATTGAACAGCTTCAAAGGGAACCACAATTCACAATAATCCGATATATGGAAAGAGAGAAAAAACTCCACATAGAGTAATAACGTTTTTTTATTTAGAACTAGCTGTTTAAAAATAAGAGATGCACTCACATGGTACATTCTTGGTTAAAACCTTATGAAAAAAATCCAATAGGTACAACTGGCAAGACAAACAGGATTTCTCCCTCTGATGAGATACAACTTTTTACCGGTAGGATGATGCAGTCATCTCTGGTCTCAAGTGTGTCTGGGGAACTCTGTGTCTGCTCTGTGTTGCCTCCTCACTTGCTCAACTCGTTTTGCCGAACCTGTGGCTTTTTCAAGAGCAAAAAATGGTGCATCATCCTACCGGTAAAAAGTTGTATCTCATCAGAGGGAGAAATCCTGTTTGTCTTGCCAGTTGTACCTATTGGATTTTTTTCATAAGGTTTTAACCAAGAATGTACCATGTGAGTGCATCTCTTATTTTTAAACAGTTAGTTCTAAATAAAAAAAACGTTATTACTCTATGTGGAGTTTTTCTCTCTTTCCATATATCGGATTATTGTGATTGTGGTTCCCTTGGAAGCTGTTCAATTGATTGAAGAGATATATTGTCTTTTATACAACGCTTGTTTACATTTGAGATCTGGTGAGAGTCCACCTAAACCATACTATGTAGTGTTCTTCTTTCATTTAAATACACTTCTCATTGTGGCACGTTTGGACTTTATATTGTTTGTTTATTTAAATGGTTTGCACTATGAGTTTTTGCGCTTTTTCCAGAGAAATTTTCATTTCTTTTACCTGTATTTGAAGTTGGGAGTCTGAAACAACTCCGGAGGGAAAAGCTGCAAGCAATTATAACAAGTACTCTATCACCTGATTAGTGACTTTATGATTAATTTTTTTTACTACTTGGCACAGTTTTAGCGCCATCTAGAATTTGTTGTTGTTTTCACAACTGTTTTGAATAAATTTCACCCTAAGGATCCACAAACCTACACAGATCTATTTAATGCTGTTTAAGAAATCTGAAAATAATAATTAGTATTAGCAGGATTCCTTCCAACACAAAGATTTAAAAATTGCCGACAAATCATTTAAGAGTTATACACACAAAAATTCTCCCCCCCCCACAAAGTCTTAAATACAGAAAGAAGTAGTAATGGTGTATTATAGTGAAATCAATAGGTGCTTCTAGAAAAGTGATGTCATCTGTATAAAGGACACAATGTCACTACAACTATCGTATAGGAGAACTAAAGTAAAAAAATAAAAAGAACTGTTAAAATACTTACCTTATACAGTGCCGACTGATTACAGTCACGGCATGAGCTGTGCTTTAATTAGCCGACACCCGATGCTTCCTTCACAGCGCAAAGCTCCTCCCACCTTGTTTCACCTCAGGTGAAAAGGCTTAAACATCATCACGTTCATTGCGGGGGCCAATGAGAATGCTCCCCGCAATGAGCGTGATGATGTATGAGGTCGGGGAAGGAGAAGAAGGAGCTGTACGCTGGCTTCTCAGTCAGCCAGTGGGCTGTGAAGGAAGAATCAGGGGAAGCATCGGGTGACGGCTAATTACAGCACAGCTCATGCTGTGACTAATCAATCGGCTCTGTATAAGGTAAATATTTTAACAGTTCTTTTTTTTTTTTTTTTTTTACTTCAGTTCTCCTTTAATCTATATTATCCCTAAAATAGTAATTATCTGGTGACATCATACTATCTTTGCTGAACTTGCAAAGTTGGAGAAGTGAAAAATTGCTGTGAATTCTCAAATCTAAAGGACAAATCGCTCTTAGGGTTAAATTTATTAAAGTTGGAAAGACCAGCGATCTTTCCGACTTTACCGAGAGAAATCTCATTTTGTTCTTCAGAGATTTCTTTCGAGATCGAGTTTTTCGATCTCGAATTTTCAATTTTTTTTTCCAATGGAAAGGTAGCCATACTTTACAATAGCAGCATGGCTACCTTTCCATAGAAAATATTGAAAAATAAAGATGGAAAACTCGTTCCCGAAATCTTGCGAGAACAAAACGAGATTTCTCTCGGTAAAGTTGGAAAAACCCAGAGCTATTTTCCGACTTGAATAAATTTGGCCCTTACTGTGAAACGGATGTATTAAACATGTAGTAGTGCAGTTACCCTTTCAAAAGATCTAGCATCATATTCATGTTTCACTGTTAAAATATTTTGGCAGCTTGTATGTTTATCTTGGGTATTCACAAATAATAAAAACAGATTTCTTTTCTTAAATAAGATGTTGGCCACTTTAAATAAGGAAAAACGCAGCAACATTACAGAGCAAATTATCTTATGGTCAGGGGGGGGGGGGCTGATTTTCAAAACAAACATTTACTAAATATGTGCAAAACTGTGCAAAAACAGATACAAAAAAATAATCACAATGAGTACAATAAAAAGCTAACTATAATAAAGGACCTGTTGATTAATGAAAAAGAAGAGGAGTCAGCACAAAAAGTCCCCAAATTCCTGTAAAGATAAATATGTCCCTATAATATATAGAACTTATTTTTATCTAAAATAAGGACAACAGTTGGAGTATTTTGGAACATTACTTAAGTAACATTCAACTTAATAACTTGACCTTGTGCTGGGGGAGAAGCAAATGTCTAAATACCAAGGTGACAAGTCATTCAACTTTACGGGAGTTGAGAAGAATGACTGTGTCATGGTTATTTATCAGGACCACTAACTCACAAATAGGAATGTGGATTTAGTAGGCCTCTCGGTTTATGACGCCCTTGAGAGGAGCTTGGAAAATTCACAGGTTTGCCAACAACTGTTTCTGAACAAATCTGTTTACCCTCTAAATATTTTAACGCCATTCTCATTGTTACAATAAAAAAAATAAATTTGAAAATAGGAAGATTAAAGGAAAAATCCAAGCCAGAGTGTAACACGTTAGTCTTAAGTGGGACAGAGGGTCAAAAGTTGCTCAGAACGATTAACAACTGTTAAACTCTGTAAAAGGATGGGATGGATGGCATACTATTGTGCGCTGCCAATAGAATTACAACGACCAGTTTGAGAGAGTGAGAAAGAACCATGGAAAATGAGGGCTTTTAAGAAGGAAATAGAATGAATCTAGTTATAATAATAATAATAATAAAAATGGGAAAACAAACCAGAACAAAATAACTGCAGTTTCTCTCTTACTTATCCCTCTTATTCTCTCTTTCTTATCCCTTTGTGACTGGCATAGAAGGTGGTTTAAGGTAAAAATGATATAGCTTGGCCCCAAGGGGTTAAAAACGCAGAGGAAACCCACCAATCCGCACACCTGTATTCCCATAGCCTACTTCCTCCCCTTTCGGCAGAGGTTTCTAAACAGGTGCATGTAAACTGCTACCTATGTTTAAACACCACTAGCACATTCACAGAAAGGAGGATTTGTACTACCTACTGTGCCTGCTCCAAAATTCCTTTATTCGGATTTTAAATCAGTTCAAATTCTTATTATTTTAGGCGGCTTAGTAAATTGTTTTTTTTCTTACGCTAAGGCAAAAAGTATGAAATTCAAGAAAAAAAAATTAAAATGATATCTTTTTCACTACTTTCTCAAATCTTTAAAAAGTAACTCTCGGAAATCTACATTTTAAATGCCGTATTTAATTGGTTCTAGGGCAAGAAGATTTTTTAAAATTTTCTGGTCCATTTAAAAGCAACGTACAAGCCTTAATGTAAACTGTAGGTAAGTTCCATTGGTCCCCAGCCCCCTGAGAATCCCTTTCATGGGCCAAGTTGGTTCCCATAGCAGACAGCCACTGTGTTGTTTGTTTTGTGTGAAAGTGAATGATAAAAGATCCATGAAATCGACAGAGAAAGGCAGAACAGCAGAAAGAAGTAAAAACTCTCCATCATACCAGCTTCTACCCTCTGCTGACTCGTGTAACAATGGGATCTACACATCGAAGCGCCCATCTAACACAGCTGTGCATTTCATTAGATGAAGAGAACTAGTGACACAAGTAAATAATTAACTTATTCTGCTCCGCTGGCTCTGCCTAGAAGACCAGTCATAGCTGACAGATTTTAATACAAAGTTAACACAAAAGGGGGGGAATAATAAGCTTAGGATAAAGTTGGTTATCGTTTAAAGCGAATGAATACGAAAGATTTCGGCATGTGCAGAAATGATGTGTTATGAGCATTATCACTCTATAAACATTAAAAAGCAAAACGCGTATACATGTTCAAAAATTGTTTTAACATACATTCACTTTTTTACTATATATTTTCTTTAAAGACTTTTTAGTATTTCAGCAGACTATTTTTTCCGTTATATAAATACATATATATATATATATATATATACACTGTATATACTATATTTTGACCGTATATATTGTAAAACCTCATACAAGCTCCAATATAATTTTATCATTAAAATAAAAAAGACCCCACAAACAATATGTTCTATGGCAATCATATATTGTGTGTTGTGGAAAGAGGTTGTTGGCTCACCTAAGTAAAATTAAACAGCAGATTATTTTTGCATTCTATTTCATTTTAATAAGGAAGACATTTCTAATTAATATATGGGGGAAAAAATTCTGTATAAATTAAGGTTTGACCAAAAAAATCAAAAACAACCGTTTTCTACGCGCTCTGACCTTATATAAAACATAAAATTGTTTTGCGTGTAAAGTCAAACATTCCTGGATACTCCTGGCAATTTGTAAATAATCCTCTTTTTGCTTCCTTTAATAAAACTGTTGACAGGCTCCTTAATTCACCCGTTGACAATTACCATATATTAAACCTATAGAAAACACAGGAATGATATTTATCAACCTAATTATCAGCAGCAGGGGTCTCCGGGGACAGAAGAAGAAGAAGAAAAAAAAAGATAAACTTAAAATGAAAACTGAGAAATCAATGTAAGGTTACAGCCTCTATTTATTAAAACAAGAAAAATCCAGTGTATGGATATGAGGTTAAATCACCAAACCTTTTTGAATTCATTAGTATTTACATGAGGAAAAAAAAACCATGGATCTGGAACAAAGGCTTTAAAAAAATACGCAGGTCAATCCTAAATTAATCAAACTGCTCAATTTTATCTAATCTAACTCTAATAATATTTCTACTTCTCAACTGGACATCTTTCAGCTACCCATTTGCAGCCTCTTTAAATAGCACCCCTGAAAGAGAGCAGGGAGGGGGTGATAAGAATCTACTTGAAAAATCACTTAAAGAGAACTAAACAATCCACTTGTAACACTGCTTTCCCAGAAGCCCCTAAAAGGTTTCATTAAATAAATTTGCATAAAGCGACACACAAAGAGCCAATTAATTGAAAACCTCAGAATTCCCTATCCTTTTTATAAAACAGTAAGCACAAGAAATTGACAAGTACACATCTCAGAAAGTATCTATTTAACAAGGTGTGTTGCAGGTCTACTATCTGGAAACAGAAATTCAGTTTTTATTTCAGGCCATAAATGCAGAAGCAGACCAATTCTTTAAGTATGTGCTAAAAGGTCAGCAGGTCACTCCGTGACTCTGGGTGAGCTAAATATTTGCTTTTCCTTTAAATGGACATTTAATATGGAATTCATATGTGGAACTTTGCATAACAATAGCCACCACTTTGAAAAGAAAGCCCCTCTTTTCTGCTTTGTGTTTGATTGGCTAATTATTCTTTAAGTTTGCAAGGATCCATTTACAGGAACCAAGCTTTTTTTTTTATGGATACATGAAAACTGGTACTGTTTGCATATAGTCATTAGGAATGAGCAATTTGAAATAGGTAGTCGAGAAAACCATAAGGTGTTCACATCACTATCACATAACAAAACAGTTTTAAATGTAATACTTTTGGATTTAGCGCTGAATTTTTACAAAAGTATTCTTTTTGTAATCACTTCGATTGAAAGCTCTTGTGGACAAGGCCTTCAATTAGATTTTTCTGTACATCATGCAGTGACAAAGTGTGCAACTAAGTAATATGTTACTTTGTGTAAACCCCTATTGTGGAAGATCTTGGTGCCAAATAAATCATTAAAGGAGAACTAAGCACTTGTTCTACTAAGGGTGATTCTGAAGGGGTAGGAAGAGCAAGCACAGAAGCAGAATTCTGATGTAATACTGCTGTTGTGCTTGGTCAGCAAATTTCAAGAGAAAGCAGGAAGCAAAGGATCACAGCATATGCAGAGTAGAAACGAAGAGAAATATTGAGACAAGCAGAAGGCAGCACTGGAGCAAAGAGGCTAGGTAAGTATTTAACCCCCCTCTTTACAATCACCCCTTAGTATAACCATTTTTAGTTGAAGAAGCACGAAATGTCAACTATGCTAGCATTTCTACACTTTAGCATGACCTCCAGACCAAATCTTCATTTAATGGAATATAACACATTTATAAAATACCTCTACCGTCTTTCATAAATTTATAGGAAGAGTTAAACCTACTGTAATTAAAATACATGTTTAAAGAATGAATGTGAGCAATTGTAAACACATTCAGGGGGTTATTCACTAAAGTCTGAATTGTTGTGTATAGGTGTGAATTCGCCAGCTAAAGACAGTCGCAATAGACTGCTACTATCGCAGTTGCGTCTTTAGAATGAGAATTTTGTCGCAACTTTACTATGGAAAATTGTCGCAGTTGCAACTTTTAAAATTGTCGCAGACACGACTTTACAATGGGGAAATTGTCGCGGTCATGGATTTGCTATGGGAATCCGCTGTTTCTGAATTCAACAGTTGAATTCGCACCTTAGTGAATAACTCCCTCAATCTTACAGTTTTTTTCATTTCTTAGAATTGTTATTAGGATATTATTATAATGTTGTGAGTAATCTCTAGAGTTTAAGAGGTGATCTTATACTAATCATTACAAAAATAACGTTAAAAAAAATTTCCAACTAATACTGAAAGATGAATTACCATTTTTCACTGTTTAAGGGAATGTGGATTATTGTCATTATTACTTGCCTTTAAAAATGCTACATACAAGTTTCAAACGTTGCAATATCAATCTGTTTACTTAACACTAAGATCTTATATTTTTTCAATATTTCTTCTTACTTGTACAAGACACAGAGGAAAGAGCGACTATGCTTCTTTGATGTAGAGAAAGCAATATATGCCTGTTCTTTAAGATCATTTCATAGTCTGTCATGTGAAAAAAGGATTATCACCTCCAACAAAGACCAGCAGATCAGACGACTAAGCAAAGATGCTGACACGTCCTGCCGCATTTAGATATTATAGTATTGGTATTTCAGTAGACAAAGAAATACAACTGCCTTTTTTAAAGTTCTGATATGGAGGAAAGAAAGCAGGATTTGACTGAATAAAAAGATTATCTGTAAAACAAATGTCTTTCCTTACCTTGATGCCAATTTCAATTGATTGATTCTTAACAGATTGAGCAACATTTTTAAAGTCTCCAGTCAAATAAAATAAAGCCGCAAGGAATTTGCTTTTAACCGAACCTTACAAACAATCACCAAACTGTATTTACTGCAACTTCGTGACATATGCGTTTTTTACAGGAGTTCTGAATATTACTCTCCCATGTTAATGGGGGATACATTTTACACAGTTGAGGATGCAACCACCTGCTTCCTAAAAAAAAGTCTGTTTAGTGGAGCTTACACGTCCTCTTTAAGGAGGGAATTACAAAGTTAGGGGTGAACCTGTAACCATCCAGCAAATAGATTTGTTGTCTATTGAAGTTGCGATGATATAAAGGGTCTCATTGGCTGCGAAACCCACATATAATTGAAAATGATCTTTTTTTTTCAGATTTTCTTCCCTTTAAAAGAGAAAATGCGCACAAATTATACATGGGACTTATTTTTCATTACATTCTCTTAGTATGAGTGGGGGAAGGTTATTCTAATTACAAGTCTTCTCTATCTGCTTTTAAAGAAATGCGTGGGCGCCACCATCTCTTGCTGATGTAAACAGAGGAATCTTGTTTATTGAGTTATACTGTATTTTCCAGCATACTCATAGCAGCCAATGGCTGGATGCTGCAGTGAAGCAGCAGCTAAAGAGCTATAGATTGGATCTGAAAATATTGACCAAATAAGGCTACTGTGTCTGTAGCCAAATCTGCAGTATTAATTGGGCACTCTGCCACTAACCCATTTGCCCAGATTTTACCAGGCACAGGTCAATACTAGTCCATTGTCATCTGTTCTGATTTTATATGACAGCTCTACACATAACCTCTACTCAACTAATCCAGCACCAGTTACCAATGTCTATTTTCTCGCCGTATCCCTTTAAGCAAAAATTCTCCAGTTTTTCTCTTGAAAGGACAGTAACAGCAAAAAATAAAAATTCTTAAAATGAAATTATACTATATATTCAATCTGTGCTTCCAAAAATTCAAAATTTCATCTATAAAGTAAGATATTTAGCTATGAAAATCAGGCGTTAGGGCACTCTTCCTGGATATGCTTTATGTAAAGCACCATAGAAAACAACAGGATTGGGTGAGGTCTGTTTAACAGCAAGGCTGCTATCAGTAAATATAAGAACAGCCAGAAAGCAATAATATTCATGAATGTAACTTCAAAGATAACATTTTTACAAGTTAATTGAGTCAGAAAGACAGTAAGATACAATACCTTTTTGTCCGTGCCGACTGCTAAATTTATCACCGATTTCTGGCCGTCTAGTTTGCCTCAGCAGAATTTTAATGAGAAACGCATCTTCTGCATTTGAAGAAATCATTACTTTTTCAATATAGGAGTCTGTGGACCCTTTGTAACTAGAGAAATCAAAGTTGTAGAATTACAGCAAGGGAAACTATCCAAAAACCTAAAGCTCAATAATAAGGGGCATTATATTTCAAGTTTCAAAAAAACATCTTAAGAGCCAACAATCTAAAATATAGTCCTACAGGTGTCAGACATGTCATAACCAAAGTTCCTTTTGTGTTTGTATCAAAGGTGGAAGTGATGATGCACAATAAACGTTTACAAACAAGGATTCTTTTTCCATTTACTTTAAATGAAAACAATGAAGGACGTTTGGGGGGCTCAGACTTTACAAACACTGTGATATTTTATGACTTTATCATGGAAATACTACTTACAGTAGTATATATAAAAAAACTATCTCATCTCAGATTTCCCCTTTTGTACTGCAAATCTGTCAAGCAGAATTGTCTCTGATTTTTAAACAAAGTGTAATACTATACAAAGTAACATAGTTTATAAGGCTGGAGAAAGACACAAGCCAATCCAGTTCAGCCTATTAACCTGTTGCTCCAGAGGAAGACAAAAATCCCATGAGACAATAGCTAATTATCTTCATATTAGGGAAAAAATTCCTTCCCAACTCCAAATATGGCAATCAGAGCAATTCCTTGAATCAAGATCCCACCTCCAGTTATCTAGTACCCATAACTTGTAATGTTCCTACACTGAAGGATCAGAATAATTCCCTGGATCAATATCCCACCTCCAGTTATCCAGTTCCTATAACTTGTAATGTCCCTACACTGAAGGATCGTAATAATTCCCTGGATCAAGATCCCTCTTCCCAGTTATCCAGTACCCATAACTTGTAATGTTCCTACACTGATGGATCAGAATAATTCCCTGGATCAAGATCCCTCTCCCAGTTATCCAGTACCCATAACTTGTAATGTTCCTACAATTAAGGAAGGCATCCAGGTCCCCCTTATGACCACTTTTATAGAAGTGAGCCTCATAAATATTTTTGAAAATATATAATTCATAAATACCATATTGCCTGCTTTGTAGAGTTCTCTATGCAAGTTTAAATGAACTTACCATTGCAACCTTAAACCCTGCGATATGATATTCAGCATATGAACCACACAGAGTGCCTCCTCACTTGCTTTTAAAGGACCAGTAACACCAGGAATTTTTTTATTTGTATTGTCAGGGCAGTAATTCCTATGCAACACTACTAAAAATGCCATATTGAAGCATTAGAAATTGGATCAGGTTTGTTTAAAAGGTAAAAGGTGGCTTCAACCACAAGGAGGAAAAACTAAAAAAAATAATACAAATCAGGAATTCAACTTCAAAGATTTTGTAGAAAAATGATCTTTGAAGTCAAATTCCTGATTTGTATTATTTTGAGTGTGTTTTATCTGCTAGGTAAGCAAATCCCCACATAGACCCGTGAAAGAGAAAAAGGCAACTCAAACCAATACAAATTTAGGAATTCAACTTAAAAAAAAAAAAACATATTTACAAGTGCTGCAAATAAATAACTGACATGCCAATCCAAATAGTTTTCTTGTTTTGGTGTTACTGGTCCTTTAAACGCCAGGATTACCATTATCTAATATTTTACTTTGTATAAAAGGACACTATAACCAACAATTTATAGCTACTATATCTATTATATGTTTAGATTGTAAGCTCTACGGGACAGGGACCTCAATCCTTTTGTTTCAGTCATGGCCCTGTAATTTACTTCACTTGTTCTTTGTTAAGCACTTCCCATATTTGTATTATAATTGTATTGCTGGATTGTACAGCGCTGTGTAACCTAGTAGTGCTTTAAAAATATATATATACACACACACACACTGTGAGTCACCAAGTATTGCAATACTCATTTTTTTGCACCTGTGCAGTAACACGACCACTCTATCTTAACTTATATATATATATATATATATATATATATATATATTCAGTCTGTCCTGAATCACATATATAAAAGTTATAATATTTAGCTTTAAAATTCGGACTTTCAGCCACACCTCCTCAGTATGCATTATCTAAAATACCATAGAAAATAGTGGGACCAGGTGAGGTCTGTTTAACAACATGGCTGTTGTCAGTAATCATAAGAACATTCAGAAAGCAAAACTATTCATAAATTTAACTTCAAAGAAAACATTTTACAAGTGCTGCATTTAAATGACTACCATGCCAATCTAAATTGATTGGTGTTACTGGTCCTTTAAAGATCAGAAGTCATTCAGGGTGACAAACAGTAATAGTGAGTAGGTAGTAGTGTGTAAGGGGAAATCTGTTTTTTATACAGTTGTATCCTTATAACAAACATAATGTCCCATTGGTCCCAGGAGCAATGTTTTCCTGCCACCAAGTGGTAGTTTTCATCACTGCCACAAGGCGAGACTGTATGCGATACCTTAAAAAGGTGCAAAAGTAACTTTTACTTCTTTTTTGGATTTGTGTCATTGTTGCAACACAGTGAAAATAAATGTATTTTTAAAAATGTAAAATATACTTTGAATCTATTTTTTTCCTCATTTGTTGAAACACAGGTTGAAAATGTAGTAACTATAAGGACATTTGTGATATATATATTTTTTGTATTACTGCGTTTTACAGCACGATACCAGCGAACAGTTTAATAGACCATACAGTCTCCAGTCAGCAGATTACTGCCATGAAATTTGTCCTCTTTGTGTAAGTTCGGATTGATATATAAGAAGGTAGAATACAGTAACAATTTTAAGTGTTGTTCTACATCATCTACATCAAAAATATCTGAAAAAACAATCACTGGGTTTCAGAAAAGTAAATCAAATCTGACTTTGCATTGCTTACGTTATTGGAACATCTTTATACTGGGTCTGCTGAGGTGCGCTGCTCCCCTCTAGAGGGGTCTGTGTAACAGTTGGCATAGATTTGTTGACAAGAACTTGCTTGTTCTCTACTTTTTCCCCTGCGGAGACAAAGAAGTGGCCATTAATTGTGTCAACACATTCATGCGCATTTAAACGTGTACACTCAGAAAGGCAGAATTAAAATGGACGAATTGCTATGAACAGAAAATGGTGTTGACTTCCAAAAAGCCATCTTATTATTGGATGCACTGGCATTCATATCCCTTATATTGACCGTTGAGATTACATTCATAGTGAGTAACGGGCTTCAAAGGGACAGCAAGAATTGATCCTGCCTGACCCTATCCCATTGGCTCTATCTTATCCCTTCAAATTCCTTTAATTCTCCAACCCCCCCCCGCCCCCCCCCCCAAACACAGATAAACAGGATCGTGCTTACTGCCTACATACAGAAACCCACATTAGATAATCTGCTCAGACTTTGGACATTAGAAAAATGTAATATCAAAAAATGAAAATGCCTCAAATGCATTTATAGATAACATATGTTCAATCTGTACTTTAAAAAAATATTAAAATTGTGTCTATAAACTATGATATTTAGCTTTAAAAATTGGTGCTTTCTGGGGCACTTCCTGAATATGTATTATCTAAATATTCAAAGAAAACAATGGGACTTGGTAAAGTCTGTTTAAAAAACAAATGCATGGCTGTTGTTAATAAGGATAAAAACAGACAGAAAGAGATACAATTCATTATTTACATTTTAAAGATAACAAGTGCTGTATTTAAAGGGGCACTATAGTGCTTATATAACTGCACACATACATATAGTATAAAACTCCCTTATACTAAGCCAATAGCTGACACCAATAGTTAAAAAAAATGTTTAGAGAAGAAATAATACTTTGTTTGTTTCCCTTAATTAGTTTCCTAATTAACTAATTAATTTCCTGAGAGCTGACATTTTCCTATCCCTGCTCCCCCTCCTCTTTTTGTTCTGCAAGTCAGGCAACATGAGAAAAAGAAAGCTGCTTGACTGCTATTGGTTAAGCAGTGTGCTGACCTTTTGACTGCATAAATTAAACTTGGAATGCAGGAGATTACAGAGGGAAAGCTGACTTGTGCACATGTGCTAAGAAGTAAGTAGGGCAAAAATGCCCAGGGGAGGGTACCTTTTCATGGAAAACTGGCCGGTACACATCACACACACATTTCCCGGTGCAGGAGTTTATCAGTGCTGCCTACTCAATTATTCTCTGTCACATGAAACAACTACTGGGGAGAAACGCTTCTCACTAAGGTATAGTACTGCATATGTAAAGATGTAATCTGACTATAGTTCCCCCTTTTTAAATAAGAGCTATGCTAATTAAAAAAGGGAAATTTTATGTTTTTGGTTACCAGTCTTTTAGGCGGACCTTTTTAACTGGCACCCACAAGGGACTTCTTAAAAAAACATTTCCAAAAACACCAAGTATCTCAGACATCAGAAACAAATTTAAAATAAGCCCCCTAAATTCTGGTTATAACGCTGACTCATATAATCAAAATTTTGCCTACCTGGTGAACAAATTCCATCAGCATCTAAGATTTCATGCCTCCAAATTTGTTTTCTAGTGGTGGCATCTAACATAGGTCCCATTACCTTGTCAAATGTCTGATTGCTGTAGCGTTTCAGGGTACATTTGGCATTTTTGTAAACTAAACAGCGGCCAAAACCTAAAACGAATAAACAGAAATCACCAAGCAAGAAACACAAAAATAATAATTTATGATTTTACTAGAATATTAACAGGGGCAACCATTTACAGAGGTCTACTAAGCCTTAGTAACCAATCAGATTTTAGCTTTCATTCTGTTAGCTCCCTTATACCAGTGAATTCTAACAGCTGACTGGTTGCTATGGGCTATTCAAACTCTAGAGTTGATGAATTCCCCTGTATGTTGATACATGGACCTTTTATTTCATACAAAAACCTTACTGTATTATATTGTACCTGTCAACAGTCAGAGTGTAAAAAATTCACATTCAGCCACCAGTCTGGTGTTATAGTTTTGCCAAGTTATCACCACCTTTCGGAGATCTTTTGTTAAACAAACATTTACCCAGAACTTGGTGATAGGGATCCCTGTTCATTCCTCAGCACAGGAAGAAGCTCTCATGCATTTTAAAGGACAAATAAATGGCGGCTATAATCCATACTGCAAATTTTACCTTCTGGCAAGATGAAATGCCCCATGGAAAGTCTAAAACAAACATGCATTACAGAAATCCATGCTGCAGTATCCTACATAATCCCAGTATTGATTTTCCAATGTCAGGGGGACCGGTCACTGTAAATTGCTTATAGGAAACTTTTAGTTAATGGTGCTAATTGCTGTTTTTAAACAATTGAACCAGGTTGTAAACATTGGTGAAAAATCAGCCCTGTTTAAGCTGCTGTTCTTTTACTACCTAGATCAGAGGTCTCAAACACGCGGCCCGCCGAACTATTCTGTGCGGCCCATAGACTGATCCATTGAGATCAGTCATATCCAGGGGGGGCGTGGCAAAATTACCTCCTCCGTTGCTGTGCTGTAAAGCTGAGCTGACAGCCGGCAATGGAGGAGGGTCTCCCCAGCACTGA
>WMED01005586.1:6898-19347 GCA_019650415.1 Pipa parva
CACCCTACACTATGGACAGCCTGTAGGTAATCTCCACCCTACACTATGGACAGCCTGTAGCTTATCTCCAGCCTGCACCCAGGGGTGGAGCTGAAGACCACAACCCACTAAGAACAGAGATATTTATAGACTGGGTTTACTCCTTCCAGCTACATTCATAGTGAGATATTACTACACCCCTGGGAGTAACAATTCAAATTAGATAGATATAACTTATGAAACACTGTAAATATAAAATATTCGTAGGAAATGGAGTAATACCATTTCCATTTCCTACACCATCAGTGTGTTTTTCTGTTTCTTTAACATGACTGGCAAAAAAGGCAGTCAGTGATAGCTTAGGTCAGGAGTCGGCAAAGTTTGTAGAGGAAGGAAGGAGCCATTTTACTCCCCCATCCCCTAGTGAATTTATATCCTGAGCTGCAAAGGGGGAAGAGTGCACTCTCTCAATCACATGACCTGCTGATGGCCAATCAGAAGAGGCATCAGAAGTCATGGGTGGGGCTTGGGAGATGTGCTCCAAGCCAAAACAAAGCAGCTGAAGAGCCGCATGTGGCTTGCGAGCCGCACTTTGCAACCCCTGGCTTAGGTGCCTCCTGAGTCAATATGAATCCTTAAAGTTATGTTACACCTGTCTCAGTGATAACCCCAGCCACACCACTAGCATGGGCTTTCTATTATTCTATATAAAAAAAATGGGGAAAAATGTATCAAACGGTGTTAACTTAAAAAGACTGATGTAAAATAATTTTGCTCCAGCTGTACCTGTCATTTGTGTTTAAGACCAACTGGTGTATGAAGTTTAGAACAGTTTTCAGACCAGATTTTAAGAAGTAAAATGAATACTTGTCGGACTGACTGTATTGTTCAAAAAAGTTATAGGAATTTCTAATATTTTTCTAACATTTTTTACACAAACTTGTCATTAGTGTGAAAAAAATTAGAGCTGCTGACATTTTTATGTAAAAGTCTAAGTTAGGCACACATTAGGGAGTCATTCATTAAAGTGTGAACTGTCGCATAAATGCAATTATTCGCGTGATTTTGTGACTTCTCCAACAATGCTTATTCATTAAACTCTGCGATGTGATAAATTTGCGACCAATTCTGATGCTTACTCCAGTCGCGGACTGACGGAGCTCTTCACATCAAATTGCGTGTGCGTGCACAGGTAATTCGGCTATTCAGCATGTGACGGAGTCTCAAACAGATAGATATATGAAGCGGCGCTGTAAAATGTAGAATGCCTATGGCAAAAAATCAAAAGTCCAAATTGAATAAAACCAAAGTGATTGTGAATGTCCAATTATTGATTGCAGCTTCTTCCCACTGGAGTGTGCTCTTCTACTCCAAACAATGGTAACAAATCCAAACAAGAGAACTCTGGAAGAAAGCGCAAACACACAAAACGCACTAATAGTGCTTTACCTTATCAATAAGTGAAAGGTAAAAAGACCCAAATGTGCCTAAAATTTCTTAGAAGAATGTGATAACGTAAATGGTGAATAAAACACCATGTGAATGGCCATACAATCTGCTCACCAGACCAATTATAATATCAAGCCTTGCACAATAAACGATGTAGAGGATCCTCTCGGAATGGCAGTGCTCCTAGTACCAGTAAGGGGTCTCCCACCAATCAGACGTACATAACCAAAAACAAAATCACTTCCATAGTATAATAATGCCTTTAATTGAATGAATGCAATTTAAAACAGCATAAATACTCACAAGATAAATTCTTGTACAGCGCATGTAAAGAAAGAAGCGATCATCTCAATATGTAGATTGAAAGAAGTTTCACAACTTGGTAAATGATGAGCCACACAAAACCCCAGGCCACTCATAAGGGACAGCTTCAGCAAACACCTCCAACGAATGCAGAGCCCAAAATGTACAAATGGCGTGTGATGTTTAATTGCCTTCTCAACGCGTTTCACTCTATTTAACAGCTTCCTCAGGAGAAAAAATGGCAAAAAAAATCAAAATTTTTACATTTTTTAATCTTTTTTTTTTTTTGCCATTTAACACTGTCCGCTGCTTCATGATTAAGTAGAAGTGAATTGGCATCTTCTTGCTCATAGTGACGCGAACAGATGCGAAGTCACTATGCTATGCGAATTCGCACTTTAATAAATGACCCCATAAATGTTCATTTTTTGTGCCCTTTTTCACCATTGTGATCTTTGACTTGACACATTTCTACCATGGTATCTATGGAAAATAGAATTAAAAAGAAAAGATGGATGGAAGTGTTTGTTCTCTTATGTGCTAAAGGCAGTGCTATTTACAAACAGTTTAATTGGAAGAGTTTGCCAATGAGGCTTGAACCAATGTGTGTGATTATCAGAATGTTTTTATAACAGAGAAAGTAACAGAGTCTCCTGTACATGGTCATTGCCTCCGAACAACATTCTACCATATGTTTCTCTAATTCATTTGCAGATCCCAATTCAATTCTCATTCCTGAAAAACAAGAAGCAAGATCTGAGACTGAACAGGAACCATTGGTAAACCCAGGTAGGGCCACTTCATAAATTTAGATTTTTGTCAACTGCAACTATGATTGTCCTACCTGAGAGATGATTGGGTGGACTGAACTTTCTAACTGGCTAAAATACTGTGATATAAGGCCATGCCAGCAATAAAAATCTAGCTATGGAAAATGCTAATATAGCACCAACATTCCAATATATCAGTCATTCTGTATATACAGTATAATAAATTCAGAAAAGAAATAGCAGGTCAGAAAGTCAGCACATAAACTGTGCCTGAAAGGTATTGCTGAAGGTGGCTTATTGGAACATTGTAGCTAGGAGGATACAGTCTAAAGATGCAGTAGATGTAATGATGGCAGCACAGCAGATGAAGCCCCTCTAATGAACTAGAAAGATTAGTCCCCAGAGGGTTGGACTTGAAGAAAGTAACTCTTCTTATAACTGCTGTATGGTATTACAATGTAAACATTCCATGATAACAACAGCAACCCAGTCTGTGGAAGGAGTTTGCTATTCATTATTGATATGTTCAGTAGTAAATTTATTTTATTATTTTTTTTTTTTATGTAGCGCTACTATATTATGCAGCATAAGGGAAGCATCATTCACTGCCCCGTGGAGCTTACAATCTAATTTCCCTATTCAGTTGAACACGCAGATGTATGTTTGTGAGAGGAAACCCATGCAGGTGATATATAAACTCCACGCAGATGAAGTCCAGGGTGGAATTGAACTCAGAAACCAGCACTGAAAGACAGCAGTGCTAACCACTGAGCCACCGCACTGTTTACTTTATGGACCTCGCTGATTATAGCTCTATTTAGGATTCAAAAGTTTAGCATTGACAGTAATATGTACTATATCTTCTATTTAAAAGTAAACTATTTCAAGTTAATATCTGTTTCCAGTACACATGTTTAAGCATTAAAATCTTAATTTTTGGGACTGTCTGGCAGGGATTATAAAATACTGATTGTGTTGTAATTGATTGTGTTGCAGAAAAAATATGTAGTTCTCCGGCACACCAATTTGATAAAATCAATTATTTATTCAAAAAGGTTTAAAATCCATGTCAGGAAAACCGAGAAACTGTAGTAGGGGTGTCCCTACGCGTTTCGCGCCTGGGCGCTTAATCATGGTCAGTTTCTCGGTTTTCCTGACATGGATTTTAAACCTTTTTGAATAAATAATTGATTTTATCAAATTGGTGTGCTGGAGAACTACATATTTTTTCTGCAACACAGACCTTGGATTCGGGATTCCATCTCTGAGCATCCATTTACTTGTGGAGCCGGTCATACAGGATCGAGCAGGTAAACAAACACAACCACCATTGTAATTGATTGTGGCTTCGTCATTGAAAATAAACATGTATCTGTAATTCTTGTGTTTACAAGGAAAGAAATAAACTGACCAGCAAAAACAAACATTTTACAGATGCCTTAGCCACTATATTTGGTTTGCTGATTTGCACTTCTTGGACCACCCAAGTGTATAGTTTATAAAAAAAAATAAAAATGAATTGGTGGGATGTGCGCAAATTACATGTCATCCATGATTTAAATAAACAAAATATGCCTAAATGATATTTTAGAGGAAGAATTAAATTTAACGAATAAACCAAAAGCCAGAAATGAGACATGATCCCTTCAGTTCCTGAAATACCATTCCTTTTATACTACTGGTTTTTCATGGAAGGACAACTTTAGTCTTTCCATTAACATGCCTAAAGGCTTGGGTCTTTAAGCAACATTCCTGCTGTAGAGTTGCACACTTTTTAATAGCGCCATATGCCCTTTGTCATTATATTTTTTTTGATAATTTGTGGTAGTATTTTTCCTCCTAATGGCTATCCCTTGTCCATATGTACAGTATATAGGTATGTATATTTCTATTTATAAAACCTTACTAAGATCCACAGCCCTGTACAATTCAGCAAAACAATTATGACACAGACATGGGGAAAGTGCTCAACATAGTAGAAGTAAAGTAAATGGGAAGCATAACATTATAAACATAAATCACTCTAAGTGGCAGGCAGTGATTGAAAGGATAGAGGTCCCTGCCCCACAGAGCTTATATCCAAATTCTGTATCCCTTAGGATATGTAGGAATTCAACACATTGGCTGTTGATTGGCAAAGATTAGAGTGTTTTGTACATATGTAAAAAAATGTAATTGAAATGAACCACTCTAAGGGGCTTCTCATCCATAAGAAAAGTTGTTGCTTGAAACCCCTTGGATCCTCTTTAAGACCAGGGATGTTCTCTACAATCTTTGTTTTGGGTTTAACCATGATGTACTGAAATTTCAGCCTCATTTCTTGGGTGGGCACACCTGCTTGCCTTCTCACCACAACTGCCACGTTTTTTCTATTTTTTTTTGTCTGCCCACCTGTTGAATCGCACGGATTTTAAATTGGCCTGGGAAACTTGTTTGCCTTTATCTAACACCATCACCTCAAACCTCTCTGCCACTAAAATAAATCGACTAAAAACAAGACATCTTTGTTCTTTGCACCTGCCACTGCTTGGCTAGTCTTTTATTTTGTAATATAGCCATATATTTGACTGGGTAAGAAAGCTCAAGTGCAAATAGTATCCCACTTTCTTTAGCAGCAAATGTTACATCTTCAGAGAGTCGGGGCACATCAAGACCTATAGATTAATAAAAGTCCAAGGAGGATAAATAAGAAGTCTTCCCCCTCTAAGCTTTTTAGATTCCCCCTAACCCACTGAGCAATCAAATGTATGGAGCTCTTTGCGTGTTGCTTTGCGCATGCACAGGTACTTCTACTATTGACTAAGTGGTGGAGTGTGAATGCGACTAGGCTTATTTCTCAGAATTCACCTGTTTGACTTCACCATTTCAAAGTGGCAAATTTGGGAGTTGATGACAGGGCTCCAGTGTTGCTTAATGCGACTATTCATTCAAAAGAGACAATAGCAGCTGTAACTAAGTGACAACATGACCTATGGACAAGTTGACATAGAAATAGAATATTTACAGAATACAGTTAGTGGGATATGGTGAGACTGACGTCTCTGCCCTTCACCTGTCTAATTCACCTCACTCCGCATGACTTCTCATCCTACTTCTATCCGCCTGACTATACCACACTACACATGACTTCTCATCCTACTTCTATCCGCCTGACTATACCACACTACACATGCGACAGTTATCGCAGCTGTGTACTTGTTTGACAAGTGTATTCTCCTCTTAGTCAACAGTGAGAAGTGAATTCATGTCTAGTTTGGTGATGCAACTCAAATTGTAGTGAGGTGAATTCGACAGGTAAATTTAACCTTTTGACAATGAGGCCCTGAATGTTTACATTTAGTAACTTAATTTATTTTGGCGACAAAACATTTTTGTACTATTATTACACATTTTGTGTATATAAACCTTAGGTATTAATGACTCTTACAATGTGTTAAACATTTTTATTGTAACACCTTTAAACTATTTCTCATCAGAGGCATCTGAAATAATAGAAGAATTTAAAAAACAAGAAACCCTTCTTGAAGATATGCAAAACGACATCCACGAAGCATCCATCACCCTTCAGGATTTACAGAATGTAATGCAAAACAACATAAGCAGCTCATCAGACATTAATCAGACTTCGGGTAAATGATGTTCAGAACAATTTTATTTCAGTTTGTTAATATAATTACTGTATAATCAAAAACAGTTAAACGCTATGTGGGTAAAGAAGGCAATCTATTAGAGAGTTTGTGCAATTCCTTCTTGGTTTGGTTTTAATTTCATTGTCAAAGGATCATGGGGGATATTCAGAATGATTTCAGGGAATTAGGAATAAAATTAAAAGAAGAGTCGTAATTTTCAAATTGCCTCCAATTCCACGTGCTAGTAAAGGAAGTCAGAGGGACGTTACAGAAGCTACTTCCTGCGAAGCATGGTGTACAAAGGTAGGGTTTGGGTTTCTGGAAAACTAGACTGACTTTTCTGTTGAGTACAAATTCTTCTTTAGGAATGGGCTTCATAAAAAAAAAAAAATCCAAATGTATATTCCCAAATGCACAAAGTATTTGCAACATGATAGGGAATTTAGAACAATGAGTGACAAATTAAGAAAGATACGGTAGACATTACAGAGACCTGGCTGGATGATATTGATGCTTGGGCAGCAGACTATACCATTTCTAGTTTGCATGTTAACAAACAGAAAGTTGGTTATAGCTTTCCTATGCTTTTGTAAGCATATAGTCTGTGATTTTTGTTTTAATTCAGCAGTGTAATTATGTCACAAATTCCTTGTGTGACCAGCAATTTTGTACACATACAAAAACACAGATGCATTAAGCAATTCAAGTCAGTACTGTGAGGTAAAAGCATGATATGTCCTATACTGTGGCTAAATAACCTTTTAAAGGAACAGTCTAGAGGCCAAAAAAAAAACACACCTTTTTTTATGCTAATTACTAACTTTTATTAAATGCAATTTATTATCAGTTTTAAAAAAAAAATACAATTCTGACCTGTAAAGAAGAGCTGTGCAGTACTTCCCTGTTGCAGACTTCATCTTCACACTCTGCTGGTGACTCCCCGGAGTCCCGAATCACCCAATCCTTTTCAGAAGTGCAGTCCTCTCTAGCCGCACTCCTAGTAAAGCCCCGAATCGGCATTTTCTATAAGTCATAGGTGTGAGCATGCATGTCATCCAGCGAGGACGCGTTGATCATGTGCACGCTCTTTAAGAAGTGCTGAAGCGGGGTTTCATTAGGAGCGCGGCTGGAGAGCACAGTGCTTCTGAGAAGAATCGGGTGATTCAGGATGCCGTAGAGTCGCCGGCAGAGTGTGAAGATGAAGTCTGCAACAAGGAATGCTGTACAGCACTTCTTTACAGGAAAGAATTTTATTATTTTTTTAAAAAATTGCTAATAAATTGCATTTAATAAAGTTAGTAATTAGCATCAATAAATAAAGGTGTTTTTTTTTTTAATTTGAGCCAGACTGTTCCATTAAGAAGGGTTGATAAGTAAAGTCTAAGGTTTATTTTCATAATAGCTACACCTATGGATGCTCTGGTATGGGTGTGGAGGGTATAATGGAGGTTACACGGTCAGGGAGTCAGGCTTATGAACAGAGAAAATGCGTATTACAATTCAATATGTGTAGTTCATTGGGCCCTTTATCTGGTCATGCCACTGTTTAAATGAGTAAAACAAATCTTTACTATAGGTTTGTGTAGATGTTTGGGGACAAATATATTATTTCAATAGAAGCAATACACAATAAAGACTCTGACATCACTAGTGCAAAATAAACTATGACAATATTATCTTCAAGATTAAATGAATTCAGTTTCTACAGAGGACGAAAGGGATAAAACTATTCGGCAAAAAAAAAAAATCATAGTTAACATTAAAATTGGGTGAAATTTACTAAACTCGAAAAGGCCCATTTCGCCTTTTCGAGTTTATCCCCTGTAAATCTCGCTATTCGGTCGGTAAATATCAATTGATATTTTTTGACCGATTTTTACCGATCAAAACTTTTCGATTAGATTTTTCCATGGAAAAGTCGCCGTACTTTACATTAGTGCTTTGGCGACTTTTCCATTGTAAAATCCAAATCGAAAAATGTTATTGAAACATTTTCATTGGTAAAAATCGGTCAAAAAATACCAATTGATATTTACCGATCAGACAGCGAGATTTACAACTGGAAAATGGCGAAAATGATTTGTCAAAAGTTTCCAATTCAAATGCATTTTCATTAACCATTGAACAGAAAAATGAAGACAGAATATTCTAGAGCCAGATACAGTTTAATATAGAAAAAACACTTTAAGGGGGTTATTCACTTAAGTCCGATGTTGCGTATAGGTGCGAATTCACCAGATAAAGACAGTCGCAATAGGCTGCTACTGTCATAGTTGCTTCTTTATAATGAGAATATCGTCGCAGTGGCAACTTTATTATGGGAAAATTGTCGCAATCTTAACATTAAAAAATTGTCCCGACTTTACAAATGGGAAATTGTCGCGGATTTGCTAGGGGAATCCGCTGTTTGAGAATTTGACAGTCAAATTCGCACCTTAGTGAATAACCCCCAATATTATCTCATTTAGGTCATGTAAATCAGTTCAGTAGAATCTTCAAAGGCAGCATTTGTTTGATAATACTAATCCACTCACGCATTTGCTTGTGGGTTTATAGATACAGTAAGTGAAATAAGAAAAATAGAAAGTTCAGTGGGTTTTAAAATACTCTACTCAGTGTATTGTATCATTACTGTTGAGAAAACAGCTTTCTTATTCCAAGCTCCAATTCAAGCATTCACCACAGATATTAAAGGAACAACTCTTGCTTCTAATTAGATACAGTATCTGTTCAGTTAGTGTTAGTAAAGAAGATGTAACAGCTTCTACTCAAATAATTAAATGAGGAATACATTTCTTTACACGCACTAAGCTATGATCGCTTTCTTTACTGCCTATTTTTACTTGTCAGTGTTTAAAAATAGAAGGAATGCACTGAGACTGCACCACTTTGGACTATTTGAAAAGAATGGCGTGACAATTGCAACTTATTATACCATTTATAATTATTTTGATACTGTTATACCGTTTAAACAGTACCGCCATTTTGAGACTATAAATGGGAGATATTTAAAAGCTTCGCTGAAAAGACGTAACTTGTAACATTTGGTTTTTAAAAAAACATTTCTGTTTTATTGTAGAAATTGAAGACCGACTTCTCAGACAAGTCATATTACCCCATGTGGAAAATTTTCTACGGGAGCAGTTTAATCCAGTTTGGAATAGCTTCAACCGAAGTTTACAAAATCTTTCCGATATGGTAAAGAACCTTTCAATTGATGTAGAAATGAATACTAAAAGAATGGACTCATTTATGGAAAACACTGTACCAAAGAAAGATTTGCATGAGCTAGGGGCGAAGTTTGAATCCAAGATCCAGGAAAACATTGTAAAACTTGATCAAATGAAGCAAGAAATAGATAACCATCTACATGTTCAACAGGCTGGAATTCACTACAATCTTACTATGATAAAATCTGACATAGACATGAAACTCAAGCGAAATCAAAAGTTGCAACAGATCCAATTCACTTTTTTGAACATGAGCATCGATGATCTGAGGAGAGGTCAGGAACAGGTTCAGGATCAACTGCAATTTCTCTCTCAGAATCTGACAAATTTGTGGACATCTTGCAAATTAACAGGAGAAACTGCACAGACTCTTGCAGAATTTGACAGGCAAATTAGGGACCTCTACACTGAATCAGATGCGGCATTTGAGAACATCTCTACTTTGGAGAAATGGTTTAAAGAACTAAGGACTGAGTTTAAAAAAGACGCAAGTGAAGTTCGTGCTAACTTTATAGAGAAAAGCCTCATTCTGGAACAAATCCAATTATTTCTTACAAGTCAGATAATGGAACTCAATTCTACACTTACAGGCGTACAAGATGGCTATGATGTTTTGATTAAAAATTGCGACTGCCAAAAAATGAACTTGGATATTCTTGCTCTAGAAGAAGGACAAAGAAACATATCTAACTTGCTAAAAAATGTTTCATACGGAATAGAAAATGTTAAACAAGAAGAAGGGTTTTCCAAAACTTCACTGCAAAATTCAGTGGAGGACCTTTCATTGGCTCTTCATCTTAACCGTCAGGCTCTAACTTCTTTGCAGGAGCAGGGAAGAGCCTTATCACTCATTACTTCAAAACTGCAATTAAATTCTAAGAATTTTTCAGATGATGTTGAACTTCTCAAAAAAGATAATGAACTGATTAATAGCCACATCAAACTTCTTGATAGTACCTTCAGCTCCCTTTTGGAAGATGCCAAAAGACATGATCAAGCTCTAGAAGTTTTACTTGGAGATGAGGTTTTAGAGGTTATGTCAGAGGATCAACCTGTAGTGTTGAAGATGTCACTATTACAAATCCATGAAGTTCTGAATGAGACACTTACCAGACTTGAAATGCAACAGTTGACCACTGATTCCCTCAAAAGCAGGATGGATATGCTTGAGATGCAAACACAGAATCAAGAATTACCCGATGTTTCTACTGTATTCAATGGTGAACAAAAAACAGAAGGCCTCTCTTATGATGTTAGATTTAGAAAAGACTTTGAAGATAATAGGCAGCCAAACCAAGATTCATCAAGACATGATAACTTAGAAAGTGACATTGCAGACATTGTTGTTTTAAAAGATGACATTAAACATCTAAGTGGGAAAATAAATATTTTAGAATCTCAAGGAAATCACTGCAGTAATGAAACCATATTAAAAGCCTTAAAACCAATAAATAATACAATAGGATCAATGACAGCAGAAATACTTTCATTAAGAGAGCTTTTCGAGAGACACAGTCAGATTTTCCAAAAGATATTTGGGAGTTATGAAACACTGATTGCAACAAATGCAACATTAAACATTACAAAGGTTCATGCACTCATTGACAAGAAAATAAAAAAAACACAAGGTGAAGGAGTGTCTAAAAATCCCAAGAGAGATAAGGAGACAGAGCAACACTGGCAATCTGATGGGACAGTGAAACAAGCTTTAAAACAAGGTATGTTTATGTGCTTTGTTATAATCTTTTCACCAATACCCAGCCAAACAAATTGAAGTAGTCAGGGCATTGGTAATGTAACTAATGATGTCATTAGCATCCAACCAATCAAAAAACAGCGTGCAAGCCCTAGTGACTGACAGGGGGATGGTACTTGTCTCACAGCTGGTTACAGCTTCCATGGTGTCAGCATGTGGTATCTTGGCTCCTTACTACAATACACATTTACAACATTTTTTCAGTGCTTTTTTCATTCTCAATTCAAATCCCAGGACATGGTGCCTACACTGTTACCCCTTTTTGTAGGTTTCTGGTGGTTGTTCATGCTTATTTTAATCCCAGGTACCATATTTCTCTCCTGCTAGACCCGCTACCCTAGTGTTTTCAGAGACCAAACAAATGAGCACCAAAAATACTTCTTTTACTGCAGCTTTGAGAAAGGGATCCTAAAGGAACATCTATATTAGCTCTACTCATAATAGTCCTTCTCTTGATTCAGGACAGGTCTGACCACTGGTTATTCCTCTGTGCAGTATAAATTGTTGAATTGTACAACTCATATAGGGCAAAAAATTAAACCCTTTAATCTTGCTAATACAACTCTAGGTGTTCAAAGTCAAAGTAACCTAGGCTAAGATCTCCTCCGATAGGCGAAAACTTCCACATAAAAACTTCAGAAATATGTCTAAACCCATTTTGGATATTAGTCATACCAGTGTATAGAATTACTTCTAATAGTGATTTCTCCATAGTACCATGGTCTGCAGAGTAAATGCTTTCAAGCATATAACTTTTGTACAATTACAAGATTGAGAAGGCTGGGGGACCTCATCAATAAGCATGGGGGTGGTGTAGTAAATAGAGGTTGGAGTGAGAAAGTAGGTTAATCTTACTTTTGGGTTTAAATGCAATTGAGGTAACCAACTGTTGGGAGAGTTAACAAAATACACAGCAAATAAAGATGTTGAGAGCAGAGAATTTCTAAATCTTACAAAATAAACTTTATAAAATGTCTTAAACATGAGCTTGTTCTAAAAGCTATTTTATAATTTATAATTATTTATTGAATCCAGTCAGTGCAATAGTATATGGAGCTGATTCAGCAGTTCTTTAAAGTGATAAACACAAATGTCAATTAAGGAAAGTGCCAATAAAAATGCTTTTCAATATTATATATATTGGACATTGTGATATAAACTCAACACCAGATGGCTATTACAAGATGGAGCATAATACTCAGCATAAGGATAGCAGCAATTTTGAAATTCCTGATATTAAAAAGGGGACCTAATACAGCGTTTCTCTCTGTCGTCTTCCCTGTCAGCCTGACTTTTCTTTCCCGAGTCAGGTTGGGCAGGGCTAAATGATGAT
>WMED01005587.1:0-19347 GCA_019650415.1 Pipa parva
TCACCTACAAACAATCAAGATTTCTGGCTCTCACAGACCTGTAACTTCTTCTTTAAGATTTTTGTGGTCGGCTGTGGAGTAAGGAAGCCAGGGAAATAAGGGGGCATGGCTACACACAACAGTGAAATTGTTCAGAGGGTAAGAGCAATTACAGGGGGATGTTGAGCTCTGCTGAATTTAGAAGTGAGTTAGGAGTTTCTAAATTGCTATATTGTTTGACAATAGGTAAATGGGGATTTCCCTTTAAATCGACCAATTTGCATCGAATCCATCTAATGGTCTAATATTACAGTTTTATACTACTCATCGATCTTCCTTTATGACTTCAGTGATATGTGAGTAGCCGATTAACATTATATAATATTCAATTCAGACCCCATTAACAATGTTTGTTAATATATGTTATCATATATGCGGGTTTCACTGCTCTGGCTCTATTGCCTATAAATGAGCATTCGCTATACGCAGCACTTACACTATGATTAAGCGCCATGGCACGAAATGCGTAAGGTGCTGCTAACCTTTTGTTCTTATTCTCACATGGATTTTTAACTTTTGTATAATAAACTTCATGTTTTACACTTTTGGAGTGCCGAAGATTCTCTGCTTCTGCTATTGCAATTTGGATTGGGGAACATCCTCTCTCCAGAGCACCCAACATCTTGATTTACCATTGCCAGTGAGATATTTACCTTTCAGCAAGGATAGAGCAGCCAGTTTTGATATTTCCCTTTAAAGCAATGATCAAAAACAAGACAAACTATTTTAGCACAAACAAATGCATATGATGTATAAACTTGTAGTTGCAAACTGTTCAGAGCAAGAAAGGAAAGTTTTTTGGTTTTTTTCAAAGGACAGAACACTAGAATCTGCAGTTGAGTGTTATTAAAATAGACTCAGATATAAACAATTGTTAAATGTATATATTGTTTATAGTTATAGAAAGATATATATTTAGAAATATATATTTTGTTTATAGTTACATATAATCGCAAATATTCACATTGCTCAATCTTGTATTTCATCTCTACCATTTGTAATATAACTGGTCATAAAGATCTCCCTAATATATATACTATAAAGACACTGATATGGGCCTACTTTATTCTCTCAAATGAACTAGTGGGGACACATGGAATTGATTTAAACATTTTCTTTTGACATGGAAAATTACAGCACATTAATTAAATGTATTTAACATCAATAATTTATCCAAGCTGGAGAGCACAGAAACAATGTATTAAATCATAATAGCTTTTTCTACATGGGAATGTATTGACTCTTTATTTACAGGCTTTACCTTTAAATGCCATTCTTTGTCATAATGATTACAGGAGGTGTTCTGCTAAGCTGTATTGTTGATTTTATTTATTAAAAGTAAGAAAAATTCACATTGCACGCTGGCCCCATTGAACTTGCAAATAAAATATTTAAGTTTGGGTAAAAAGCTTTTGTGGGAAGATACTTCACTCTTTGAATGGTTTACATGCTCAATTTGACCTGAAGTACCTTTACCCATGTTACAGCATCCAGCTACCTCCCAACATCCCAACATATTACAACATCCACATCCTTTAAGAAAACTTGCTGGTAAAGACAACCTTCAACAGGTATGCTGCCCTACTGAAACAGTAAAGCTACTTTTCATATCTGGTACCTGAGATATTGTGCTGTTTACAATAATGATGAAAATACTTTAGGATGATGGTTTCCAGACTTGACCATGGTACCATATGTGACTGACCTCTTAGTGATTCATCTGTACCCCTGTTTGGGATATCTAGAAAAAGCTTGCGATTCTGCTGTTACATGTTTAATGTCTTCAGTAAAGCTTATGGAATAAGAACTCTCTGAGTTAATGTATCAATGCACAATGCTGATGAATAGCGCAATAACAGTAATTTCCAGATAAACAGCTTGTGTTCCTTCCCTCCTTCTTCTAATGGAAATGTTTACAGAGACACTGCAACTTTACTGTTTCTGAGTATGTTAAGGAACTACTAATACATTATATACAGGGTACACTGATGGGTCAATAGGGTAGGTTTGTTAATTTTACTGTCCACAGCTGCTGCAACTAAAAGATGGAAGGGATTTTAAGATACTGTACTTATTGTTAGTTGTGGACTAGTGTTAAGTTCGAAACCTATTTGAGGCTGTGCATTCAAGTTGTGCAAATACCAAAGGGACCATATCTCTGTGACACTGAACACTACATTACCTCTCTCAGTGGGTATATTGTATTTTAATATCTTGTTTTCCCTTTACTTATTTATTTCAAAGTTGCCTACACATTTATACATTTTTACATTGTATAGTTTAGAATAGAAATGTGAGCAGTTTAGCATGCATTATGTATATATATATATGAGATAAGGAGATAAGGTCTTTATGTATATATCAGTCATCAAAATGTATTTGACTTTTTTCACTATTTTAACAGTTAAAACCTGGAATTCATCAAATGCGTCATCGCTCACATGTGGCTTTAGTTTTTGATTCTCCGAAAGCTAATGCTTTCCAGGAACTTTGAAGGCTTTATTCAAACACCACTTTTTTTGTAAATAATTTTTACTTTAAAATAAGGAAAAAAATTTCAAAAGTTTCTCAAAGATGTAAAGGTTTATGGCGGATAAATCACCTTGCCCCACCAATTCTGCTTATTTTTCATAACTGCAAAGCCTACTCATGATTACTACTTTCTAACTTCCTATTTTCAGTCATTGTTTTCCTTGTTTTCCTTCAGAAGTGAAGGATATTTTAATTGAATGTTCATTGTTTCAGCCTCTAAAATGACCTTTCCATTTGCATCTATGATGTATAAACATTGTAACATTGTAAATGTTCATACTTTTGCAAAAGAAGGTGTAAGACTAAGGGTTCTAGATGAACCCTTAAATCTTCAAGAGACACTCTTAATGGGGCCCAATATATTAATAATTACCACTAAGTCTAGTACAATCTTACTGGAGACAGTGAACTAACACAAATGATTAGGATTCTAAAAAAAAAAAAAATCCAAGGAGGCTTTATTATCATAAAAAAATAGTTTTCGTTTCTAGCAATATTGATATAGCAAGTCAGTGCAACAACATACATTATTATCAATATTATTTTATCAGCACGAATCTTTTATGAGTGCCCCACACTGATTGTGTGTAACCCTTATTGTTTTAAAGATGTCCACCCCAGGTATTACCAATCTAGTAATCCTCACTATTCTGGTGCAACTACCATACCATGTAAATGAAGGTTGTCTAATCTTCCTGTTTCCTACAAGTGATCTCTTAACAACCCTGTTTAAGATAATCTTTTTATTTATCTGGAGCTGCTTGTATAATTCTTAGAAATAGAGATTTAATTGCATCACTGTTAGATTTCTTAAAGTCAATAAAGAAAAGCAAATGTTATCTGAAGTAATAAAATTATGCTATGTTATAGACCCTATGCATAGCTAGCTGAGCTTTCTTTAAATTTTATGTACCAGTGTATGGTTTAAACATTAAGGGAATTCACGATTGTGCGAAGTGAGCTCCAAAGCCTTCGGCTCACTTAGCACAGACTGATATGCGTTCACTGATGTCCCGCACGCGGACATCTGTGAGCGCATTAAAGGGATTCCAGTCTCGTGAGGCAACTCTTTTGGTCTCGCCGAAACTGAAATCCCTTTAAAGCGCTTGCTGATGTCTGCGAGCATCACATCAGTGAGCGCATATCAGTCTGTGCGAAGTGAGCCGAAGGCTTCGGAGCTCACTTCACACAATCGTGAATTACCCCCTAAGTGCCACAATCAGATATTGAAAGAGAAGCATGTCAGAAATTAGGAATGGCCACAGACTAGATATAACAATATACAATGGAGGCTTTCTGTACTTCCTTTATTAAATTAATTGTTTATTCCCTACTTTCTGCAGTAAGACAAAGAGTAAGAATGATTCCAATTCATTTCCATAGATAGAACACATAAGCCAATTAAAACCATTGATAAGATTCTTTTCTAAACTTTCTGTGGTATCTCAGTGAACTCAATAGAATACAATATATACTGTAAATACCCTAAAACTGTTCTTGTATAAAGATAAGACATGCATTTAGTAAGAGTACTTTTTGAGAGACGATTTATTCAAATGTTATTGCTTACTAAAGCCAAACTAAAATGATTATATTTTTAATTTTACAGCCTTACCATACAAATTGTTACAAGCATATATGCAAATGCTGAAAGACTTTTCTCTGTATAATAATTTATGCTAAATAATAATATTTAGCACTCGAGTCTCTTCGCCGGGAAGGGAATCCCTTTAATGCGCATGCTGATGTCCGCGTGCAGGACATCGGCATGCACATTTCAGTTGTTCCGAAGTGAGGCGAACACTACGCACCTCATTTCGGAGCTTGCTGAATTCCCCCCTAAGTATGCAGTTCTAAGCTTATAATAGTCCATGTCATCAGACATATGTTGGATTGGATACAGATCTGGTGACTGAACAGGCAACTGCTTTAAGCTGTATTCATTCTGAAGCTTATACTAGTTTTTCTAAACAATGCTAACCTTGAGGTATGAAGCAATAGCCTATAGAAAAATATGTTTACAGACTGATGTAGTGCTGATAAGAAAAGATGCACGAGAATGGCAGTGATGTCAGATGGTGTTTAAAGGTCTTTGACAATTGATCCTATTGTGAAAGGTGCTCAGTGTATGCTGAGAAACACTTTCACACCACCATTCACCAGTGGAAGTCTGAGAGTTCATTATGTACATGTCAACTAATATAAAAGACAAGCTATTTTAGATTATAACTGTCTAAATTTGTCAGGGATATTAAACTTGGCAGGTAGGGAGGAGTAGGAGGCAGCAGTCAAACAGATGAGACTATAGTTCTGTCCCACAGTAGCCTTAGCCCTAACTAGTCCTAGGGAGTGGAGTCTAAGAATCTCCTGGTCTTCAACCTTAACCCTCGTAAGTGGGTATGGCCTTTGCTGTCAGGAATCTCCCAGGTCGCTGCCCCTAGGATAGCTGACCACTGATGGTACACCAGGCATGAGGAGGAATCATAGTCCTAAGTCAAAGAAGAAGTCACAGCGGGCAGCAATCTGAAATAGTCGAGGAATCCAAAGCAAAGGTCAGGGCAGGTAGAAGACAAGCGAAATTGTGGAAACAGGCCAAGGTCAGGCTCACAAAGAAATCAGAGTATAACTTCAGGCAAATGTTTTACCATTAAGCTCAGATTACCCTATTCTTTCAATGTATTTTGTAACAAATACATATGACAGGTCAACTCTAACCCTATGAGTACTGTCCACAGTCAAAATGTTTTCCTGATATTTCCAGCACCACTGGCTGGCACAGTCACCACTGGAGCACTGTACTCACTTTCAGGGGTCCTGTGATCAAAACAGAGGTAAAGGATGAGGGCTTTTGTGACCCAATTGAGTAAATCCAAAGCAAAGGTGAGGGCAGGTAGAAGACAAGCAAAATTGAGGAAACAGACCAAGCTCTGGTTCACAAAGAAATCAGGGTATAACTTCAGGCATAGAAACTAGGAACAAATTGATTTTTAAAGGCAAACTAAATGTGATTGTAGTAGTAGCGTGATGATGTAGGCACCTACTGTCACCCATGCATGATGATGTAAATGGTTACAGACTCTACCGATCTACCAGAACAGGGTGATGGAGAGGCTGGGGAGTGCGAATATTGACTATACTAATAGATAATTTAAATGTGAAGTTCTATCTTAAATTAAAAAAAGAAATGAGATGTTTTAAAGTTATGAACTTAATAAATTCAAGAGTAAAGAGTAATTTATGAGTAATTTAATTCAGAATTCCTTGAAAGTTAAAAACCCTTTAAAACATTGCTTGGAAGATCATTGGATATTGAGTATAATTTGTGGATAAATATTTACATAATTGCAAACTCAATGTCTAGCCTTAAATGAAATGTATTCATACATTCTCCTAAACACATCTGTTTTTGAATCTATTTTATGTTCTTTTATCTCAAAGAATAGGCCATAATCTCTGCGACAGCGTAGAGCAAAGGTAAAATCACTGGTCTCCAAGCAACAACTTGTGGAATTTATTATCCTAAAAGCAAGCATTGGGGAGCTGACCTGCTCATAAATCCCAATTATTGCTATTGTGTATATATCATAATAGATAACTCTTTAACACACCAATACCAGTACAGAATTATGCATCACCAGATGTCCCTAAACTATCCAAATACCATAGATGGAACAGTTTAAATTATAATCAGGACAACGGGAATGTTGAAAGTCAATATTAGTAAATAAGAAATAACAGGTCTTAAAAATTTGTAAAACTAGGACTACATTTGCAGGGAACTATAAGCTTCACTACTGATTCTTTCTGCCACCCTACTTCATAAAAGTGCACTCTGGACATTTATTTCACAATGCCTTTTATTAGCCAGTAAAAGGCATCACCTATACTCCCTTGTCTTTGCTTAAATCTATGGCTAACATGGTGCATAACTCTACTGTCTTTCGCAATGCCTGTTACCTTGCACTGTTCATGCACTTTGAGAGACATCAGCTTGAAATACACTGTGCAGAGTGCTGCTTACAAGATATCTGCAAGACAGTCTTTGAAAAGGAGGAGAAGTGCGCAGTTGATGACTATTTCATACATACTTAGGAAATATTTGTAAGAATGATCAGTGAAACATATATAGGCATTAGTTTAGGTTAGTTTTGTATACAGATATGTATTTAACATAACTGGGCACTGAGTCAATGAAATTAAAAGTTCAAGTAATTATTTACTAACTTATTTGTAACTGATTTGTATATGTGTATGTACACAGTACTGTACAATTAAAAATGCAGTTATAATACAGACATGGGAAAGAGTGTAGCATAGCACAAGTAAAGTAAATTCATAAAAGCATAAAAATCATGAAGATACATTACTCTTAAGTGCCAGGGAGTGATTAAAACAAAAGGATGGAGGCCCCTGCCCTGAAGAGCTTACAATCTAAATAGGAGGGAGACTTACATAGATAGGAGGGATTATAATAAGTGCATTAACAAAAAGTGTCAGCTTATTAGCCTGCAAGTACCAATTAAAAAGATAAATAACTGTTTAAGGATAAAATGAATGAAAGACACATAAACCATTGAGCCAGACCAGTTTACTTATCTCTAAATAAGCATATATAGGAGTTATAACATATATTATATGGCATAAATGTCACTATAATATACACAGCACAAACAACTCCATAGGTTTCAGTTAGAAAATGGGATATAGATATGTTTGCCAGAATAAATTTGCACAATGCCCCATGGGTCAATAGCTATATCCCTGGATTATACAATCCCCAATTCAGTTATGCATATTGTTTTCTGTTAAAAGTGTTGTGCCAACATAACATTTATTTTCAGAACATTATTAAAGAACTTTCATAATATACAGCTATTATTTTAGTTTTGGATTGCTGATTATGTTACTGCATTTACTGAAGATCCTCTCATTACTTTCTGCAGCCTACAGCTGTGTCCTTTTCAAGGAATCCACCAATCAAAATCCTGTTAGTTTACTCATACACCAATGTTTTCACAACTTTTTTGTCGTAGCTTCCCTGTTTAGCTATGCAGTAGTTAAATGCCACCATAAAGCCATTGGAAACTCATAAAAACACTCATCTCCTGGATTTCTTGTTATTTATATTCATTATGACAAAATTAGTTTAAAAGTTCTATAATTGTGTGAATCCTAATACAAATTAGGGTAATATATGGAGAATAAAAGATCACATCAACAAAAGCAGATAAAATTATTTAGAAATCAAGAAACATGATAGAAAATTTCTGCTTGTCTGCTTGTGACTGTGTCATTTAACCATATCAGGTGCAGAGAAAGTACAGAAATAAAACAGTTAATGAACTCAATTAGAAAAAAAGATATATATACTGTATATTACACCATTCCGTATAATAATGCAATTTAACAATTATTTAAAAAAATATACCTGTTTTTTAAAGATATAATTTTATTTTTATTTTTTGGTATTTACAAGAAACATATTAGCTAGATACTGCTCGGTTCAGTTCACTGCTCAGTGCTCACTTTGTAGCTTGTCAGATCAATACCTTTGGAATCCATTTTGTTTATTTATGTTCAACTTGCCAACACATTAATTCACAAATGAGTTTCTAATTTCTCTACTGTTTTGCCACCTGCTGATTTGCATTTATGTCCAAATGTAACAAAGAACAAGTTCAATTTCTTGACATACTTCCTTGCAGGTTCTCTACATGCTGCTAATCAAAGGGAACATTGTAGTATTTGGACTAAAGAGAGGACGCACTTTGAATAAATGATTACTAGAGTCATTTTAATGTAAAGTAAAGGAGTTTAAACAGCTGCAGTAGCTTTACATTTTTTATAAAAAGCTTCCTTTATTTTAGTTATTCTACTGGTTAGACTACTTGCAAAGAAACCCACAGAGTATATAGACATGCTTTTCATTAAATCAACTTTTAAAATGAACTCACGGTGTCATTTTGCTTTTGTTATGCCACTAAATAAATCAGTATTTGAAAACACAGGTTTAAGCTTTATAATACGAATCTCATGATAAATATGTCACTAAAACCTATTATGTAAGGGAACTTGTTACAAATTATATTGGAAGGAGTGAGTAGTTTTGAGCATCATGTTTCCTTGGCTAAACACTACAGCTAACTAGAGTATTTTCCCTGCTTCCTTTTAGCTACATCAGCTACCTCCAAACCAAGAGGCTGAGGCAGAGCCACAAGGGAGCTGTGGCTCCACCAATCAGATATATTGAATCATGATCTAATTGAAGAAGCCATAATGTAACTTCCCTGTGTTTTATTATGCAGTTAGCATTTCATCTAAGACAAATGCTTTTACCACTAAGCTCAGATTACCCTATTCTTTCAGTGTATTTTGTAACAAATACATATGGCAGGTCAACTCGGGGGTCAAGAACCACTGCGGCACCCGGAAGCGGCCACAGGACCCTCCTTATAAGGGTTCCTGTGGGTTGACGTCGGCCGAAAACGTCACCACGTGACGCGCGTATGTGATGACATTCGGCCAAAACTTCATCACGCGGAGCGTGGTGATGTCATCGCCGGGGGTCGCAGCCACATAAAGGTTGAGAACCGCTGAACTAAGTGAAGAATACACTTGTCGAACAGGTGGACAGTGGCGAATGCTGTCACATGCATAGTGTGGCATAGTTAGGCGGATAGAAGAAGGATGAAAAGTCATGCGGAGTGAGGTAAATTTGACCAGTGAAGGGCAGTAACATCAGTGTCACCATAACCCAATAACTGTATTTTGTGAATATTCTATCTATTTCTATGTCACCTTGTCTCTAGGTCATGTTGAAGTCTCCATTGTACTTTTTAACGAATAGTCACCTTGCACAACACTGGAGCACTGCCGTCAAACCCCCAATTCATTACTCTGAAGTGTCGAAGTCAAACAGGTGAATTTGGTGTAATTCACCTAGTCATATACTCACCTTCGCACAACTCCTCTTCTTAGTCATGATGCAAAGAACACCATAAGATCACGATTATTGTAGTTGCCCAAATTAGTCATGTATTCGCCACTTCACAGAATTTTCTCTGTGGAAAACAGATGTGAATTCATAGCTCTACACAACTATTCAGACTTTAGTCAAGGAGATCCAAAGTGTATACGTTGAAATAATGCATTGGGAATTTTCCAGAATGTGTTATTTGACACCACAAAGAAATAAAATAAATAGGGAAAAAAGTTCATTGCCACATGATGGAATCCAAAGTTAAATAAAACAGTGAAATTCCATTGCACAGAACGATTTTAAAACTGTCCAGTAACTGTTTTGGAGAGTCTTTTGGGAAACTTTAACATGTAAGACTGGTGTCAGATTTGACAATAAATAGGAAACATTTTGCAGTGTCCTGGGAGCATGGAATCCAATTCAAAACTCTGCACTAAGTTCTCTAAAGACTATGTAAATAAGACTAATTTTTAAAAAAAGTACTTACTGGTTTAAATTTAATTTGTAGTTCAAACGAACTATTTTATTATTCTTCTGTTTTCATTACAAGACGTCAAAAAGAATAAACACAATACTACATATCCCAGAATTCTTATTTACTGGCATGTTATTATGTGTAATATTGGTTTGATTGTCTTGTTTATCTTTGATTCTTTAGCCAGGAAGTGTCACATTTAATAGCTCTTAAAGTTTTTTTGTATTTGTGCAGTCAGCAATAAAGACCTTGAATGATCTGATTATAGAAATGTGACATAGAACCACAGTGGATAGTACATGTACACGGGGAAACAACAGAGGGAGAAAAAGGGTAAATACATTATATGATAAGTTATTACAGCATGATAGTCATGGCGATAGAAGTTATGTCAATAAACTAGTAGAACCGCACGTTTTCTTCCATTTGATTTATGCAGGAAGCACTGTATGCTTAATACAATGGTTAATTAAAATATATTAGAATTATTGAAAGAGCACTAAACCATCATAAATGATATTCATAAAATACATGTTTACGCTGTGTTTTTTAATGACATATTTCATAAATATATTAGATTAGATGAGTTTATTATCACTGAGTAGTACATATATACATACCAGTGAAATTAAAGTGCGTCCATATATAAATATACACTATAAAAACACAATGAGTATAATAAATTTGCATATAAAAGAAGAATAAATAAATATTGGAGGAAAAGAAAGGAAAAGTGCAATCGATAATTTGAATAAATACAAACTCATGCAATGCAGGTTGTTTATCTGGGACAGGGACAGGATATTGCAGTGGAAGGGGGGGGAGGCTATGAGTGAAGCAGGGAGAGGTTCAATTTGACAATGACATCAGGGAAGAAGCTTTTTCTAAGTCTATTAGTCCTAGAGTTAAGGCATCTGTAATGCCTTCCAGAGGGGAGAAGGGAAAACAGATTATGATTAGGGTGATCAGCATCATTGATGATATTTAAAGCTCTGGACAGGCAGCGGCTACGGAAGATGCAAATATTGCATTAATTTTAGAAAACATATTTACAGCATTAGTGCAACACTTCTATTTCCCAGTTTGTTATCAACAATGCTGATTAGACTGTTAATTTCAGTGCACCTGCAGATGACTGAACAGACAGAATGCAAACGCCCAATCCGTTGTTAGCAAATAGCCCCTGCAGGGTCTAAGGGGCTGACCTAACCTGTATAAAATGGAATGTTGTAAGCTAAATTACAATAGGAATGTAGAAATAAATATGAATGTTTTAAGCGGCAAAGTTAACTTTAATGTTCATATGCATGTATTGTTACCATGATCACAACTGAGCAAGGAATTAGGATCATTATAATGGTATTTTAGAATGTTGCAAGAGAGATTTAAAAAAACAAGCATTAAAAATTGGAAGACTAAGCGGGTCCATTAATGCTGGGGATGAGGAGGTGTTTGGGAACAGTCTAATACAATATCATAATGTCAACAAATGCACTCATTGTACAATGACAGTCCATTTACTGCAAATATAAGATGCTTTATTTAGCATCCCTTTAACCATTATAATTTGTAGAAATTGATTTTATTTTTATATTTTGCCACTTATTATTTAAAGGGAAAAATTAGAGAAAAAAGTTAAAGAAGATCTCACAAAAACAATCATTTGTACACAGGCACTGTATATATTGTATATTCCTTTGTTTGTTTCAAGATTGAAACCACATGCTCAGAGTTTGTTTTATACAGAAATCTTTGCTCTGTTTCTTAGAAAAACAACAATAAAACACACGCTTTCTTTCATCCACATCTGGCGACTGGAGTAACTGTGACCCATAATATCCTTCATAGGATACTTCTCTGCAGCAGACCCAAAACCAGCAGCTCCCCTAGCTGTGTTTATGGAAGATCTGGTCCCACCAGGATGGAATAATTCATATGAGCTTTCAGGACAGACATAGCACAGAAATGCAAACGTAAAAGCATCACCTCAGCTTGTAGGACTGTTAACCAATTCACATCCAACTTGTTTCCCTTTTCAAGTCAGAATGTCTTTTATAATAGAAATAAGCATAAACTAGCTTTCTAATACAGATTTGTATTGTTCGGCTGTCCAATATTATACAAATAAAATTAGTATTGCAATAGTTGGTGATACCTTTTTATTGGATTAACAGTCATTTAAATCTACAAGCTTTCAAGAGGTCCGTACTCCCTTTATCAAGTATCAAATAACACTGAAAGCTTATCTATCTAAACTGACTGTTAGTCCAGTAAAAAAGGTATCACCAAGTATTTTTTTTGCATCTGTAGATTAACACAACCACTCTATCCTACCCCATATATATATATACAGTATATATATATATATATATATATATATATATATATAGACGGATATTTTTTACTTGGAATACAAAGTTGCACAAAAGTACAAGGATTCTCCTTTTACTAGGGCGAAATTTATTAAGCTTGAGTTTATTCGGGAGAACAGTGTGAAATTTCTCACGGTAAGTATCGTGAGATCTGCCTCGATCCATACTTGCTGTGTGAAACTTTTGTTTATTGAATATGTCCATGGAAAGGGTAGCCTTACAGTATAGCTACCTTTCCATGGATATATTCAATAAAAAAAAGTTTCTCACAACAAGCATTAATCAAGGCAAATCTTGCGATACTTACCGCGAGAAACTTCAAAGTGTTCTCCCGAATTATTAATTTCGGAAAAGCGAAAACAGCTTTTCCGAGTTTAACAAAGACTAGAATATCCTATATTTTTTAAGATCCCTGACAGCAATGTATTGGCACCAGTAATGTGTAGGTTGTGCCCAAAGCCATGTGCTAGTTTTACAGGAATTAGTAAAGGAAGCATAATAAACATGTACTGTGCAGGTGTTTCCCTTGAAACAAAACAAGAACATGTAAACTTTACATTGCCTTTTCTCCCTGTTTCCTCACTAAGATGAAAACCAATGCTATAGGAAAGAAGATGAGTTTTAGTTTTGATTAAGATGTTTACTCTAGTTTCCACATGTCAAAATATGAAAACCTGGACATCATGGCTACATGTCAATAGTGATTTCATTGCCACACTACACAGTTAACATCATAACAGAAATATGTGGAGATGTTTTGGCATAAATCTCCATACCTTCTAAGGTATGCATACATTAACACTAGCTTTGACAACAAATAGTAGTGCACTCAGAAAATACAGCATTGGATTGCATACTACACCTCAGCATTCACATTGTTTTGGGTGTTGATCTAGAAAAATGACATAGAGGATCTATGAAAGGTTCAGAGGTGGTCAAGTTAATAGTTGATTAAATGTATAGTAAACTTAAACTATACAAAAACATTGTCAAAATTTAGATTGTCCAGCATAGAAAAGAGGACTCCTTGAGGGGTTGTGATTAAAATGTATAAATTATACAAAGTTATTTCAAGGAATTGTTTAATGGACCTTTCTACTCTGGGATGTTGCAGATGACACAAGATTATCTCCTAAAACTTAGAGAATGGATTTTTCATTATGAGTTCAAAAAGACATTCTTGACTGGAAAGAGAGTCAAGTTGAAGAATTCACATCTGAACATATGTTACTCTTTAGTCAATTTTATAATTGGTTGGATGTCTTTCAAGCAAGGAAAAGGCATTTCTAGTTATAAGCAAGTGAATTTGGAAGATATTTTTTCCTGAATACTTGAAATGGAATCTGGCATGCAGGAAGGTTTTTCTTCCATCTACTAAGCATGAAGAAGGATTTGTATTGGCTGAACTGGAAGCAGTTGATTTTTTCAGCCTTACATACTGTGTTATTATAAAGTCAAGAACAGTAATTATCAGCATTCCAGCATAAGAATGTGCAGTAAGATCAATACTGAATATAAGAGGAGTAGAACACTTCAGTATCCTTATAGATCTCTATATATGCATATAATAAATTACTAAAAAGCCATGAGAATAAATTATACTAAGATATTTAGCTATACTATAACCACTCATGCCAGCAATTTATAAAAGTTGGGCTTCCACTTTATTCCTGTTTCCTTGCATGTTTTTAGTTTAAAGTTGATTTTGTCCATTATTATAAATAATCTGAAACAGAAAGTTAAAGATCCTACATATTCATTGATAATATTTTTTTAAAAGGTAGCTTTATTGGCATATCAACAAATCTTAATACCCTATACATTTAATGCAAATTTTAGTGCACTCTGGATCAGCTTTTTTAAATTGGAGATTGCACTTAGTGGTGAGTGTAGTGGTGAAGTTCCATTCCTTACCATGGTGAGTTTATGATTATGTAATGGCAACTAATGTTTACATACCAATATGTCATTTACCAATATTTACATATCAAGGCTTTGGCTTGTAAAGTGGTCAGTTTTATGTTTTATTGAAAAGTTCATGGTTGTCAAAGATGGGTAAAATATCTAAGGGGGAAGGTTGAAGACCTCCTCAAAAAAGATAGTTTTTAAGGAACACTTGAATGTTTGAAAGCCTTGAGAGAATCTGGAGTTGTATTAAATGGCCAGGAGAGTCTTTGAACAGAATATATCAAAGCATCGGACTGGCCCACCAGGACAATTCACAGTGGGTCCCACCTGGCAGGCCAGTCCTACAGGACTAAGGACCTCCCTTCTTAAGCCTTAAATAGAAGAAATTTATTTACATAGAAGGAATATATGTTATATCATCCTCAAAAATATATTTATGTTTCTGAATATCAGTTGTCTCTATTTATAGCAAATAAAGCATGAATGCAGTAATTTTTCTCAATCCTGACTGCTTTTTAGCATGAGGCCGATTCTACAGTAAAAAAGTAACTCTTTGTATGTGGAAAAAAAAGTCCATTTGCTTTTACTAGAATCACCTGTCACAAATGGCACAGTGCAGGAAATGGATCTATTTTTGAAAAAAAAAATAGTAATCAGGCTACTGTATATGTAATGTAGGTAAGGAAATGTCATTCTTGGCTTCACACAAACACAGAAGCACTTACTGCAGTAATTATAGAGAACGTATTGAGAAATGAATTGCAGGAATTTTCTTAATGGAAATAAAGCGGCTTATCTTTTTCTTTTTTTTAATATATAAAACATTCTGTTATTCCCTGACTTGGTAACCTTCACTATGTGCCCTGAAACACACTGTTCGGAACAGCAAAAAAAAAAAAATCAATATTTGTGATTTATGTAAAATGTCACCATAGCCTTGGCCCAAGAGTGCAAATGTATGTCTGCTGGTTAAACTACAGACAAAATAAGGTTAATGTTGTTGAAACATTAGACAAATAATTTTCTGCAAAGAAAGAAAAGATCATTGTGTTTGAAATTCAGAATGTATATTCATTAAATAAAAGTGTAATGGGGGACATCAGACATGTTATTTTGTTCTCTTTTTTTATATATATATCATAGTGTTGCAAATCCCTAGACAAATGCAGATATAGTTATTAATGTAAAGTTTTTAAGTCTTAATTTTAAAAGGAAAAAATAGAACAGTAAGTAATTTTCTATAACACAGCTAAATATAGTTCTTCCACTTTCTATGACACACTTTCCAAGTATACATCTTTGTAGACAAATAATGGACTAGACAGCTTTATTGTTTTTCATATATTAATGGCCTCTGTAACGACTTACATTTATTAGCATTATCAGAGTTATTCACAAGAGGAGTGATTCCAGATCTTTACCCAGAGGTACTTATCTTTTATATATATATATATATATATATATATATATATATATATATATATATATATATGTTTATACATGTATTCCTAGGTTCTATCCTTCATTCAGCTATCTGAATTGAAATATTTTATTGTCCATTATGATTTTTTATGGCATTTTTGATATGTAATGTTTTCTTCCTAGAAATCTCCAAATCAATGGCTCATGTTTTCAGAATGACATCAAAAATAATTTTCTGTAGACTGTAGGATAATACAAAGTAGACTCATAAATCATTAATTTAACATCCACAAAAAAAAATTTCTAATTTGGTTAAATTTTTTTTTTTTATGTACAGTATAGACATATCACCTTTAAAAGATAACTCTACTTTTGTTTGGAATAATGTGCTGATCCTGATTCTTCTCTTTTCTCTTGCAGTGGAATGTCTACTTGTACTGTCTGTAAGTAGAAAGTAGTCTCCACAGTGGTGAAATTTGAGTGCAACATTTACCACTGATTGCCAACCAGTTTCTCAGTTAATTATAATGCCCTTAATGGGTACTGCTTTAAATGTTGCATAGTGGGGGGTGGACTGTCTATTTAAAGCAGCACAGGTAGATAGTCAGCTCAGACAAGAGAGTAGAATCAGTGGTTGGCCTGGACTTCTAGCAAATTCCAAGTGAAAAAGGAGTTATATGTTAATCTGAATGGCAAATCTCTTGTGTTGTCTGGTTACACACATATGGGATTTATTTACTAAGTAGTTTCATTCACAGGCACATTTTGCCCATCTTGCCTATTTGTCCATTTTTTCAAATGTTTGATAACGAAAGGTCTCTTTGATTTGATGTTTAAATTTTGGTTGATTTATGACCTGTTGGTGTTTACTACATCACTACTAAATCCCAATTTTATTCAATTCCGTTTTGATGTAAACTTTGCACTGTTCCTAAGCTGGCACATGTAACTAGTATATTCTGTTGGACAGCTGCGAGGTAAAAAGTGAAAATCCCTTCAATACTGCATAAAAGACAATCTGAAACACATCCGAAAGTGTCAGAAACTGAAGATCTTTTGTTACAGTTTTTGTTTCGGACTTTTCACGTTTTGACCTAATGTAAACAGTAAAAAAAAAGCAAAATCAAGTCTTAAAGGAAAAAAAGACATTTAGAGAAGATAATGTTGAAAGTGATATGTGCTATTTGTGCATTTTTTTTCTTATTTAATAGCTCACAAGACACATTTCAGGGATCACATTACTACCAGATAGATTATATGACCTTTGAAAAAACCCTCTTTAGTTTAGCCTAAAATTATTATTATTGTAGTGTTTGAACATTTATACAATTTATTACTCAACTGAAATAATAATAATAATAACCTAGAGATCACCCTTTTTTCTTCAGAATTTGCAATGAAGTATACATCAATCAGAATGAGTCTTTTATTTTTTGACCCCATGAGTTTGTTCAGACATAAAATAATATGCACTTATACAGAACAAACTTTTATCAATTACTCTTTAAAGGTAACACAAACCAGTTAATAGGCTAAAGTGGTAAAGCATCAATCATTTGCTGTCAACTAACAATATTTAGAGACACACTGATTCCCAATGGGATTTGAATGTTCACAGGGAAGTGCAGCAGTAGCAGTATGTATAAAATCATAAAAAATTATCTCTGGGTAGGCTCAGTCAACACATACAGTAATATGTTCCAGAGTATATCCATGTTATATTAAAGAACAAGAAGGTATTTGCATGCATTCAAACAGTTCTGAACAATACATTTTTACTAAAAATACAAGATTTAACCCAACAAGGAGTTTGTGTAGTGGTAAGCCAATATCAGCTACAGGTCTCAAGGCCTATAATATTTTTCCACAGTTGTTATAGAAATATTCTGGGGTATATTTAACAGAGTGAATTCACCTTCCAAATAAATTTACCTTACTATGCAAAAATTCACCCTCATTGTAGCAAAGACAATTGTGTGTATTCACTTCACAGCATATTGTCATGGCAATGTAGCAAATAGTCACAAATTGTCACATAGTATTATCTGATAGTAGCAGTGGTGTATTGTAGCGTATTTGCCTTGTATTTTAGCAAAAAAAGTGTCATCTTTATATGGATTTGTTTAAAAGAGACAATTATTGGGGCTTATTTATGAAACTGAAAAGTTGATGGTAGAAGTGAATTCCCATCACTTTGGGTTGCTACATTCTGGTTCTCTTCTCTTTATTTATTACAAAGAGGATTTTCATAGCGAAGACACATCAAGAATCATCTCTTGCGTAGTGCGGCATAGTAGGATGGACAGTAGGATCCCTGATATCAGCCTCCTAATTCACCACTTTTGTCTGGCAAGGTAAAACTGGCAAATGCAACACAATACGCCATGTTGAACTCACTACTGCGATAGACTTCGATACTTGATAAATAGGCACATGCAGGTAAAGCAGTGCAAAGTGCTCCGTAAGTCCACGACTATTGAACTGTCAAATTAGTCTTGAATTTGGCCGCACTGCAGACTTTACTGAATACCCAAACATGGGAAAGTGGGAAATAAATATGAATTCAGACAAATCTACCTTTCCTGAATAAACCTCAAATGTCTTTATAACTGTCTATTAATATAAATATTAATTACTACATACTGCCAATATGTACTGTATATAATACTATAATAAAAGACAGTGTCACCATTTAGTCATGCGTCGATTTTCAGTATTATCGTTGGAGAATAGTCAGATAAATTACAATTGTTTTTACATTCTTTTCAATGGCAAAAAAATTTCTAGCTCATGTTGCTATTTGGTTGCCACATTTTCTAAAGCAATTTGAGTGAAAGGTTGCCAGAATAATAACAGGAACCCTGGCCAAATTCACCACATTTATTTGGCAACGTTAAATCTGTGTATTCACCTTGGTGAAATGTGACCTTGACTCATGATGAATACTGGAATTGTTGCATTCACAACAAAAGAAAAGATGCAAAGTGGTGCAGAAACAAGCTGACTGTGTACTGTTGCATGCTGGGGACAATTTGTTGCATCAGAGAAAACAATCATTTTTGATGAACATGAAAAGTTGGAGACATGATGACTTGTTGCAAATTAATCTATGGGACAATTTGCACTTTATATATGCCCCAGCACTGAGTATGCTTGAAGCATGGATCTTTTATCTGCAACAAGTATTACCTTAAATATACTCACCATTAATTACTTACCATTATGTCTATATATTCAGGTTAATAATTATTTATAAGAAACGCACATTTACAGTCATTCTGTCAGATGGTTCTAAATCTCATTTAGAAAGAATTGAGAATTCATTCCAAAAATTGAACATCCCTTATTAGAGTGAAATGTAATAAATGTGGAAAAGGCAGATTTCACCTTTCCCAATTTATTCCTGCAAGATCTCGACAGTTTCTTGTGGTAAATATTGCAAGATTTTTTTCAATCAATATTTACCAACAGAAAATTTTCTACTGAATTTTTCAATGATAGGGCTAGCCATTCCATTTACTTAGTAAATTAGCCATTAAGCCATTTACTTAGTAAAGTTATGCATATAACGAATGTACAGGGTACATGTAACTAATGTACAGGGTGCATGTAACTAATGT
>WMED01005588.1:322-12145 GCA_019650415.1 Pipa parva
TATATATATACACATTTAAAAACCCACGTTCATGAATAACAGTATTCAAATTAGCTGCATGGGGAGAAATTATAAAACTAGAAAAGGCTATTTAAATAGAGCACACACTCAACATTTAATTATAGAAGTCACAATTATTTGAGCAGATATTTTAGATCAAATCAGACTTTTTCCTATTTAATTTTATGAATGGTTTCCTTCACTCCATTAAATGATAAATGCAGGTACAGTTAAATAAATGAATCCTTTTTTTTATCACTTACTAAAGCAGGCAATCTATTTACTTTGTTTTCATTATGGATGATTTCTACTTTAGTACTGCACTTAGCATTATATGTATTTCATTATTTACAAATGATAAAAAAAAACATACATATTTCTTAATGATCATTATTAGTCTCTCTCTGTTTTTGCACAATAAATTTCATAGAAGGAATATAATTATTTGCCACATGGTGTATAAAACACTTTAATAGAGCAAAATTTACTACAGTGTTTTTGCCTGTTTTTTTTTTTCCAGATTTTTTTCATTTTTGTACTAATACAAGTATTCGCCTGATTGCAGCAAAAAAAAAAAAAAAAAAAATCTGGAAAAAAAATGGCCGAAATATGGGCAAAAACACCTTCGTAAATTTCACCCTAAGAGCGATAAACTACTTTGATAACTACTTGATACTTACAGAGATAGAATTGATTAATCATGATTTAGATGACCAGTTTATTTAAGAAACAGTCTAAAACTTCCATGCTAACTAAAGAATGCTTCACTAAAATATAAACACATACATCTATTGATGTGTCTGTCTTTCTGTCTGAATAGGAATAACTGAAATTAATATAAAGTATATTATTATAAAGTATACTATTATGAGTAGGTTATTCCATTTTAGCCAACCTGTGGCTTCAGAGACAGCAGGGATGAGTTTGTAATTTAGACAACAATGTATTGAGGTATTCAATTGTACGTATATGTATGTATGTATATTTTTATTGATAAAGCGCCAGAGCCAGGTTATGCAGAGCTGTACAATCCAGTAATAATACAGACAAGGGTAAAGTGCGGAATAATGAACAAGTGAAGTAAATTCCAAGCATATAATCAAGAAAATACATCACTCTAATTAGGGGGGAATTCACCATTCAGCGAATTGTGCTCCAAATCCTTCGGCCCACTTCGCACAGACTGATATGCACTCGCTGATGTCCTGCACGCTTTAAAGGGATTCCAGTCTCTTTTGGTCTTGCCGAGACAGGAATCCCTTTAAAGCATTCACTGATGTCCACGTGCAGGACATCAGCGAGCGCATAACACCATTTGTGAGGACAGCTGAAGGATTTGGAGCTCACTTCACTGAATGGTGAATTCCCCCCTAAGTCACGAGACTTGGTGCGTGCGATACTTGCCGTGAGAAGTCTTTCCTATAGAGTATATCCATGGAAAGGGTAGATAAACTGTACAGCTACTCTTTCCATGGATATATTGTATAGAAAAGCTTCTGCAGCCTGTTCTCCCAAACGCTCAGAGTGTTCTCGCGATTAAGCTCAGAAAAGCCGAAACAGCTTTTTCGAGCTTAATAAATTTCGCTCATTTATAAGGGTTTTATGGATTTGTTTGAATGGCCAATCAGTTGCACAGAAACCCAAGCTCATAACCATGTTAATCACCATGTATAGAAAGATGTAAAGAATTTTTACATATCTTAACAGGTAATTATTTAATTGGGCAGCATAATATGATCAATTGTAATTTTTCTGCAGTAAAATGGCATGTGCCTGGATATCACCCTATACACATACTTGCAAGCACACACTACAATATATTGTACATACACATTTTCTAATGTAAACACATCACATACTTGTACAATACAGAAATTCATTAAAATTTGTGTATAATCAAAACAATATTTAACTGTTAAATAAAAATGTGTTACTGCTATGGAATGTCTGTGAAGCTACATTCTAAGGAATGTTGGTATCTCTCAACACTTGTCTGTTCCACTGTGTATAGTAGCCAGGTAGTAGTTTCCAGTCTCCCTTTTATCTCTGTGACATGAGTTACAAAAGTAGGTATTCTTCTATTCCTGCCATTCCTAGGTAGTAATTATCTACCTAATTAGGTTTATTCTAGTTTGAAAATATCTGAACATCATTCTTCACAAAGAATAACATACAGCACATAAACTAGGGGCCATATGTAAAGGACATACAAAACATGGAGCCAATACTCAGGTATTACCAAAAGATTACATACCATCTATTTAAAGCCTACTACTCTTAAACTGAATATTCTGTTGTATCTCCATACTGTTCTTGCACAAATGCATATGGGCATAACTTTAGCATCGCTACTGAGGAAGTTTCCTTCTAGGTATTATGCCGCACACAAAATGCAGCTGGATAGGAAGAGCCGTGAACACAGAGGGAAAGTTCACACTGTCGCTGGTAAGTACAATAGAAAAGTATGCCGAAGCGTTTTTTTTTTTTGTTTTTTTTCACGCTAGCGTATTATGTACTGCACAGAATACACTAGTATGAACCTAGCCTTAAGGTAACGATATATCAAAAATGATTTAAAGCTATACTATTGTAGATCCCAGATAAAAAGCTAATGAACAAGTGAAATCCTTCAATCACATGCTGACTGTCTTGAAATTACTTTTTTGATGTGACTTGTGTTTTGTTCAGCATTCTTCTAAAAAGTGCAGGACTGTGCTTTTTTTCATGTGCAACAAGCCAATCTGTTCTAATAATTGTCTTGTGATGGCACTTACTCGCAGTAACAACCTTGTCTAACGCTGTAGCAATTATGCATTGTGTCACATTAAAAGTAGAAGCAAATGTTTTCTTTGGGTTTTAGTTAGAATACAGGAACTATTGTTGTTGATTGCCTGGATAATGACATCTTGCATTTTCTGGTTTCTAAGAGCAGTCTAAAGACAATACAGTGTGTAATTTTACGTAATTAGTCAGGTACGACAGGAATTACACAAACAGCTAGTGCTAAAAGCTTTTAAAAGTGATAGCTCATCAAGAAAACTTCTGAAACAAAAGTAAACTTCAAGTAGTTGGCATTTAGCAATGGAATGCACAATCAAAAACTTCCCAAAAGGTGATTACAACATTAAATTCGAAGAATCCCATTACTGAATGATCTTTAGGAACAGAGGGGCAGATAGTAGACAGGTTTCCAAAAATAATTTAAAGGTAGATATTGCAAAAGTACAGTGAACATCACAAAAGTCTCTTGCATTCTTGCTATTTGTAAGATTGTATACAGTGGTACCTCAGTTTTCGAACGACTTGACTTTCGAACAATTCTGTATTCACCCATGAAATTCGAGAAAATTTTGTCCTGAAATCCTAACAAACATTTGGAACTCGAACACCTGAGATGAGCTGAATGGCCTTTGTTCGGCCCAGCGTTCCTCACCCACAGCATCAATACGAGTCAATCTGCGATTGGATTTCTTATGGGATAAATTGTTTTGATTCTCGACCAAATTGGTTCTCAACTGCACTTCCGGAACGAATTGTGGTCGAGAACCGAGGTACCACTTTAGATCTACCGTAAATAATACAGGACAGCCTATTTCATCAATTTAAATGAAATATATGATTATCTCATAAATATAAGATCATCTCCGTCTAAACGTTTCTCAATTGTAATTTTTTGAATTCTGGGTTTTAGTTTTAATTCTACAATTTTACAAATGTAGCAACTACTGACTTCTTAATGACCTATCTATCTTATTTTTATCGTATATTCACATAGTAACTATAAAAGCTTGCATAGTAACTATCTACATAATTTTGGTCCAAAGAAAAATGCACCCTCTCCATACATTGACCTCTATATGAATGGCACTGCTCTTAGCCTTGTTATATGAAGTCTAATCTCTGTTTTTTTTATTGTGAAAGTCTCATATAGGTATTATCGGTGCTTATACCTTAAGGCACAGGAGCCTTCTGACACTGGATAACTGGTTGCAAATAGCATTTTAAATATCCCTAGAGGTGATGTAAAATAGATAGAGAAGGCTCCTATATGTCAGCGGTAGTCAGGAGTTTATATATACCTGTAGCAGAAATCAGAAACAAGATGCTTTTCAGCTAGTCATTTATTTATTTATTGTTACTGAAGTGGCAAAATAATAAATCTTTCTATTGAAAAAGCAATTGGGAAGTCAATTGAAAAGCTGTAGAAAAGCTTGATAACATTAACAAGCAGCTTACCTTGTATACAGAGCATTTCAAAGATGCAAAGGAAATAATAACAGTGTTGCTGGATAAGTCTTTGTCTGACTTCTAAAGGCTCTTGGCTGAAGAAAAAGAAGAAACAAAAATAACAATGTGAACTAGAAAATGTATAAAATAGTATAGGAAACAATAACATCTTTGGTATTTTGCCCACCCCACCCCGTTATCAATTATAAAGCTGCCTGAAATCTCGAAAAAACAAGAATAAGATTAGGTTTTTAGAGGAAGAAAAATTAAAAAATATATATAAAAGATGTAAAAAAGATGTTTTTTATTTTAAAAGGCAGGTATAAAAATTCCTGGTGGGTCACAGATAAAAGGCGGGGCAGAGGGTAAAGTGTCAGGGAGGCTAGTATTGATCTAGCCCACCCCAACAAGTTTGAAAAGTTGGCAAATGAGGGGGATATCAGATTATAGGTGGCATCACTGCAGCAAGGCACTTCCTCTAAAAGCCAGGGGCGTGTCTGCTCTAGTAAGGAAGGGGAAAGGAGATCAGGGTATTTATTGTCATGGGGCCAATAAAACATTTAACTTCAGAAACGCTTAATTTAGTCAGCTTAGAGTTGCCCTTACTTTAAAATAAAACCTATGTGGAGGAATAAAAACATATTGGGGGCTATAAATGCCAAAATGAAAGCATTTACAGTGCTAAAACAGAAAGGCAGTATAGAAACATTACAAAGGTATAGAGTTCAAAATAAATTTTGTAAAAAAACAAATGAAAGCAGCTAAGTTGGAGACAGAAAAAAAAACTTGCCCAAGAGAGTAAAACAAACCAAAAAATTTGTGAACTGGCCAGGGATTCTTTGATATTTGTACTATAAGTGCACAGTAATTTACACATTGTAAATGAGAATTAAAAACTGCGTCTAAAGTCTGAAAAATACGGTAAATAAAAAGATTAAAAGGGATAGTGTTAGCCCCTTAAAAAATAGGAGAAAATTATGGTAGATGCAGATCAGGAGAAAGCAAATGTATTAAACATGTTTTTTTTCCACTGTGTTAATAGAGGAAAATGAAATGTCAGGTGAAAAAAAGAGCAATAAAGGAGATGATCCCTTAAATGTTACCTGTCTAACTAAAACTGAAGTACAATGCTGCCTTAACATAATTAAAATAGAGAATTCACTGGGTCCAGATAATATACAACCTTGGGACTTAAAGGAATTAAGTACAGTCATAGACAGACCATTATTTTTAATATGTAGGGACTCTATAATGACAGGGATTGTTCCTAAGGACTGGTGTATTGCAAATGTAGTCTCTATATTCAAAAAGGGGTCAAAGTATGACCCTGAAAACTATATACCTGTAAGTCTAACTTCTAGTAACTGTTTGAAGGCTTTCTAAGAGATGTTATCCTGGAGTATTTTATGATGAAAAAATTTATAACTCCATATCAACATGAGTTTATGAGGGATTGATCCTGCCAAACAAACCTAATTAGCTTTTATGAGAAGGTTAGTTACAGACTCGACAGGGGGGAGTCACTGGATGTCATATTCCTTGATTTTTCTAAAGCATTTGATACTGTACCACATAAAAGGCTGCTACATAAAATGAGGATGCTTGGACTGGGGGAAAATGTATGTAAGTGGTTTAGTAACTGGCTCAGTGGTAGGAAACAGAAGATAGTTATTAATGGTACATACTCACACTGGGTTACTGTTAATAGTGGTTTACCCCAGGGGTTAGTTTTGGGTCTGCTTCTCTTCAGTATATTTAAAAATGACCTTGCTGAGGGAATGCATAGCAAAATCTCAATTTTAAGTAGTTAATACAAAGGATTATAGTAGTTTATTACAGATGGATCTAGATACATTTCAGGTTTAGGCAGGAAAGTGTAAAATGAGGTTTAACACTTACAAATGTAAGGTTATGCATATGGGAAGAGAAAATGCAGGTTAAGATTGTTTTTTAAATGGGAAATATTGGGCAAAACAGACATAGAAAAGGATTTGGGAATTTTAGTTGACAATAAACTTAACTGTAGCAACCAGTGTCATGCGGAAGCTGCTAAAGCAAATAGAATCATGGAGTGCATCAAGAGGGGCATAGATGCACATGATGAGTACATAATTATACCACTTAACAGAACACTAATCAGACCGCATATGAAATACTGTGTGCAGTTTTGGGCACCAGTACACAAGAAAGATGTGGTTGAGCTTGAGCGGGTTCAAAGGCAGCAGTCAAACAAAAATATTCTGTACTTCAGGGCTTCATAAAATGTAGCTTTTATTCAGCGTATAAAACCATGACCTAATAATAGTAAAAAAGAAAGCTACTAAAGTAATAAAAGGAATGGGAAAAATACAGTACCAAGAAATATTATCAAAACTGGGCTTGTTTAGTCTAGAAAAAAGAAGACTAAGGGGTGACCTAATAACCACATATAAATATATTAGGGGTCAGTACAGAGATTTCTCCCACAATCTATTTATACCAAGAACTATAAGCATAACAAGAGGGTGTCCTCTATGTATAGAGGAAAGAAAGTTTCTGCATCAACATAGAAAGGTTTTTTTTTACTGTAAGAACAGTGAGACTATGGAACTCTGCCTGAAGTTGTCATGGTTAATTCAATAAAGGAGTTCAAAACTAGTAAAAACATTACTAGTTATGGGTAATAGATAATCAAAGGTGGGGTCTTAATTCAGTGAAATTATTCTTATTGCCATGTTGGAGTCTGGAAGGAATTTTTATCCCTAATATGAGGATAATTATCTCTTGCCTCATGGGTATTTTCCTTCCTCTGGATCAACATTGCAGGAAAATAGGCTGAACTGGATGGACTTGTGTCTTTTATCAACCTTATAAACAATGTTACTTATGTAGTTATGTGGAAATTTTGCTCTCCAATATCTTGATAGACAAGCAGAAAAATAATCTCAAAATATATAGAGCATGCAAAGTTGTATTTAAAGGATTTTTTAAGCAAATAATATAAAGTCCCATGAAAATAAAAGCATACAAATGAAAAAGTCGAGCCAGCAATTCTAAATGCAGCAAATTTGTAGCATTTGTAACAGATGCATCAAAGTAGATTGTTTTTGTAGTGAAGCTTTGAGTTCTAGTGTCATAAACAACAATGTAATTTGTATCTACTATTGCCTGCCAAATTACTAAAGTGACTGATGTTTGTAGATCTCTACTTTAGCCTATGATCAGCTCTATGTTCTTCAGCCAATGCTTCAAGTGTTCCAGCTAAAGGGATCTTCAGCATTCCTGTGGTTCATTGTATCTTCACAGGTAACACAACTACAGCAAAGTACAGCCCCTGCATTGTCAGCCCATCAGTATTCCCAGAGAGGATCTTCAAGCTCTGTGCTGCTCTAAGGGTGCTGTGACTAACAATTCAGCATGTGCCCAGGGTTGCTCTGAGTGACAATTTAAGTATACTGCTCTAAATTATCCTGCTATATGTTTGCAGTTCTGCTGGTCAAAGTTTTTGCCAGTGTTCCTTGTGAGTCTTACCACTTTCTACCACTGGGGTTTATCCTGAGGCCCACAACCTGTAAGTCTCCTTGCAGCAAAGGCCATACCTACTTGTTGAAGTTAAGGGTGAACACAAGAGGCTCCTTAGATTCTGTGAATAAGTATTAACCAGTGCCAACTCCTGCTGTGGTACAGGGGATCCATTATACACCAAAGTCATGCTTGTTCCTGTTTATGTCACTGCTCCTACTTAGCTCCTCTAGAGGTGTACAATCTTGTTTCTGTTAACAAGTCACAGTGCACTTTAGCTCCTCCAGAGGTGTACAACCTTTGTTCCTATTCTCGCATTTAGTATGCCTTAATACCTCCAGATTCTCAACATAGTCTGGGTATGCTGTAGTACCTCTAGTGGTGTCTCATATCTGTGTTAACCCTATGATCTGTGACATGGATTAACTAATTTAAAATAATATACTATATAATGAAAAAAATTTAAATTCTTGAATTCAATGTGAAATGTACTGTATATTCCCTTTTGAGAGCAAAAGTTATATTAAAGATTATAGAATAAAAACACATGCAGTTAACATTCAAACATATTTATTCACCCCTTAAAAACAATAAAGAGTCAAATATATTTTCCACAGAAAATCTCTGTTATTCTATACTTTAATGAAGATCCGGTACTTCACTTTACACTATTTCAGTAGAAGCAATCTTTGTGCTACAGTCCAAATTTAACAGTGCATCAATTAATTCTCATTGCATATACAGGGTTCTTGTAATCAAATTCGATATAATTGCATTATCTCACACTGTCTTTTCTATAGTCTAAATATTTAAAACTTTTTTCTCAAGGCAGTATGAGGTCCACAGGAGGATGTCAATAGCTTTCATCTTGATTTATAGAGATGATGATAAAAGTTTAGTCTCACAGCTTGCTGCCCATTTCTATGCTAGATTGCTGCCTTCGGCATATGTTCGTAGGCAGGTTACCCATTGCTGATTGTAGCTTTAATTTAGTAAACATTGCCTACGGTTTTATCATATTGAACATGAGCTAAAGTTATACAGATAGCCTAGTCATAATCTTAAACTAACTCAGCAAATTTTAAATATTTTTTAAAGCTTGCACTGCATTTTAATCGTGCTATTCCTGCTGAATTAAATGTTTATTGGAGCAAATGAAAACATATTAAAAAATAAATGAATAAACACTGAATAAAGTCAAAGACATATACAGGTAAAGTAAAGTAACAATCCAATTTATTGAAATAACTCAACAAGATACCTCAGTTTGTTAACATTAATTTCAAAAGAGTACTGAGTAAATTACAACACTAGATTGTCTTGGGTTAGACTCATCACACTGGAATGCTACAAAGTTTAAATGATCAAAAATTGTTAAAGACTATATAGGGGGTTATTCTCTAAAGTCCGAATTGTTGTGTATCGGTGTGAATTTGCCAGATAAAGACAGTCTCAATAGGCTGCTACTGTTGTAGTCACGTCTTTATATTGACAATATTGTCACAGTCGCGACTTTATTATGGGAAAATTGTTGCAATATTAACATTAAAAATTTGTCGCAACTTTACAGTGGGGAAAATGTAGCAGATTTGCTATGGGAATCCGCTGTTTGGGAATTCGACAGTCAAATTCGCACCTTAGTGAATAACCCCCAATATGGGTGAAATCTCACCCTTTCCGAGCTGATCCTGGCTGTCTGATCAGTAAAAATCCATTGAAATTTTCGATCAATTTTTACCCATAGAAACTTTTCAAACAAGTTTTTCCATCGGATTTTTTGATGGAAAGGTAGGCATGCTTTAAATCAGTACTTTGGCTACTTTTCCATTGAAAAATCCAATAGGAAAATTAAATCGAAAAGTTTTGATCGGTAAAAAATCCATCGAAAAACATCGATCGATATTTACCAATCGAAAAGTGATATTTATAGGGAGTAACTTCAAAAAGGCAAAATTGGCCTTTTTGAGTTTAGTAAATTTCGCCCATAATGAGTTAAAATATAAGTGGATACTATGTACTATGTAAAATTAATATAACATTTGGATATCTTGATCCTTCTGTTCAAATTACAAAACTGCTTTAAAGAATTCAACATAATCAGCCCTGCTGTATCTGTACTAAGAATTCAATGTTTGCTAGTGGTAATAGAATCCCTTATACTGTGTGTTAAGCAGGGAACTTGTTATCGATGTAATACATTTCGTTTTGCAACATCCAAATGAAACTGAATCATTTGTTTATTGAGTTAATATTTACCCGATATATAAACTATTTTAAGATCACAATTTTACTGTTAGTACTGTATTGAAATCTCTAGTAATCTATTTATTACATGTTTATGGGACTTATAATGATGAGTTCAACACCTGTCAATGATGAACAATCTGGGATGTGTCTAAGCATACTGAGTGACATCCAATTACATAAATCTGCAGAGGTGCATTCATGCTCACCAAATTAAACAGCTCAAAGTCTCCTTTTCATTATCCATATGCATTTTTCATGATATTACAATACCTATTTTATCAGACTGTAGCAGAGAATTTGATAACTATGGAAATTATACTGTACTGCCTAAAAAACACTGATATCTTACATGGAAAATATCACTTGGGATTAAACAGCACCACTATCAGCAACAACACAATCAATCAATCATGTACTTCCACGTTTAAAAACTAAATTTATAGAGACGAAATGTGCTTAATGTTACAAGATCCAAATCAGAAAAAGAAAAATGAAGTTTGGAACAAGCAACAATGACATTTCACCTACTAAGATGTGTGATATCTATGTTGAATGTTCATTATCCCAGCACCCACCAAACCCAATTTTCTGAACACTGTCTCTTGTCTGAGACCATCTTAGCAATTGTTTTTATCAAACAGCCACATTACAACACTGTAGTGTGTCCAAAGTTGCTTCCACACATGTAACACTTTTGGAAAAGATACACAATGACACAAGAAAAAATGTTTTCTTCAACAGTACTCTCTTAGAGCAGAAGGAAACCGCATACAAAATCATTTGCAAATGTGCAAATGGAGGTCAGATTTATTGATCTCTTAAATCCCTAAGGTTTCGCTTTATTTTTTTTCCACAACAGTAAGTATTATAAAAGGAATTGTATCCCGTTGCTTTTTATATTAATTATATTAATATCCACTGAGGAGTTAGAAAAGGATAACCTATTATCTATGATACATGCCACTGTTTAGGGAATTAATAGAAAATTAATGTACATCTTGAAACATATTTATGAATTTCATAAGATTTCTTCTAAGAACTTTTCTCATTCCTTCTCTAGTTTCAGCTCTTGCTTGCACCATGGTATCAGCTCAATGCTTTAGTTCAAGTTCAAGTCTTTGCTAAGGTGTATTGGTATTTTAGAAAATGTCTCACCAAAAACTCCTATGATCCCGTCAAAAAATTTCTCACTGGAGGGTTACAATGGCCGCTGAAGGGATACAAAGACAGTGTGGATAAGTGGCTCTTGGAGAAAAATTAACCTTCAGCATTTTTCAAAATTAGGTTTTAAATCTGGAATGTTGGGTGATGGTTGCTGATATTAGAACTAGCCATTTATAAGGTTGTATGTAACAGGATGTGACATGCAAATTCAAGGTCTCTATACCTAAGCAAAACCCAGATGATATACATTTTAAGTCCTCTACAATATTTAAAGGAAGGAAGTAATGTTAGATACAACGTAATCTGCATTTTTCCTATTCCTATTCTTTTCATTATATTGTTTTAATGACCTTGTTGAGGTTTAGGTTTATATTTTGCAGATTATACTAAACTGTGTAAAGTAATTAACACATTACAAATAGATTTTAATAAGTTGGAAACTTGGTAAAGAAGAGACAGATGAGGTTAAACACTGATAAATGTAAGGTTATGTGTATGGGAAGTGAAAATAGATGTCAAGATTACACAAGTGGTAAAATAATCAGCAAATCTGACAGAAAAGGATATAACATTTCGAGTTACATTAAACTTAAATTTAGCAACTGTAGCAACCAGCCGCTACCATTGCAAATAGGATCACGGGGGTGCATCAGAAAGGATCACGGGGGTGCATCAGAAAGGATC